>JASCZI010000097.1:10164-23134 GCA_036250425.1 Stylosanthes scabra
GATGTTCGAGATGTATTGGAGTGTGATGCAGCCGTGGCCGGTGATGTGGACGTTGGCGCCGCGGCCGTCCACCGTCTTGTAGCTGTTGAAGATTAGCTCGTGTTTTAGGGTTATGGTCATGTCGCCGGAGAAGACGATCCAGAGTGGAACGTCTTGGATTACGGCGTGGCGGAGGGTTCCGGGGACGGGGTTGGCCGGGTCCCTGTCGGAGGAATCGGTGACTACGTAGATCTGGCCGCCTTTTCCGCCCATTGCGTCGCGTCCGAAGCCGATGCCGCAGTCGGCGAGCTTCTGGCGGTTTGCGGACCAGTTTGGGTCGCAGCGCCAGCAGTCGTCGATGGGGTTTCCGGTGAGGCAGGCGGAGGAGGATTGGTCTTTTGAGAGAAGCTCCCTTCTTGAAAGTGAGGCATTGATTTGCCTGCAAAATGCACATGTTAAAAAGTTGAGTTTTTTTAGTGTTTGGATGATGAGAAAGCAGATAAAGATGAAGTTTTGGTAATGCAGGGGAAGATAGTGTGGGATTTGAATGCAGGGGTTATTAGTTATTAGTTATTACCTTTGAACTTGATGAACCACAGCTTCAGGGTAAGGGTGTTGGTGGGGCAGGGTGTGGTTGAAGGAGTTGAAGGTAGCTTTGATTGGAGGAGAGAATGAACTGAGGAAAAGGCACATTAAAAGAATTGAGGTGATATGATGAAGAAGCATCCTTTGAAATCAATGAACAATAATAATAATAGCAGAGGCCAGAGGGAGGGAGAGAAAGAATGGCAATGGGGGGTTTTGAGGGTTTATGTTTGTCTCTCTGTCTTCTTTTTTGGTTCCTTCTGTAAAGTGCTTCCCTTTCAGATATCTTCCCCTTCAATGCATAGGATTTTGTGAATGCCTTTTTATAATAATACTAATCCTAACATTCTAATCTAATTCTAATAATATTAATAATGGTTTCTCTCTCTCTCTCTCTGAAACACAATAATAGTAATAGTAATAGTAATTATATTCTAATTGTGAACTGAAAAAATTAAGTTACTTAAGTAACAGGTTTTTTTTTCTTGTGTTTATTTGAATGGGAGAAATAATAAGGGAATGGGGTAATAGAGGTTGTTGTTGTTCCGTTGGGTTTTGCTAATTCCTTCTCCATTGCAGAATCTCTCAGCTACTTACATTCCTTGCCTTGCTTGCTTGCTAATATTTCCTGCCAATGCCACATTGCGGCTATTACATATATAATCTCTCATCAAAATCAAATCTAAGAGTAAATCTGCTGAGAAGGAAAAACATTTATGCACACTTATCCAAATTCGTCAATTCAAGCCAACTCTTTTATTAAACGTCTTTCTTCTTCATCAAAATTAGCTGCTTCTTTTTTTATTATTGGCTGTTAACTTTTTCTCCTTGTCTGTCTTTATTTTTTTGCAAATCATGTGTGGATTAAGATTCCTTGCGGAACTTTTGTAGGTTCTTTATTCCCAGTGGCAGTAATCCCCCACCTTGCCTTTTCAAAGAACAAAAAAAGGGGACTAAAAAAGATAAAAACTTTAACTGGATACTGGTTATTCATCACTTTGAATAGGTGTGAAAAAAGATTGAGTTTGGGTTTGATACTAATGCACAAGGTTGCAATTTTGATAAGTTAATTGGTTTCTTTTCTTTGACGGTGAAGAAAAGTAGCAAATATATACAAAGGATCTAGGAATAAAAAGAGTATCTTTGGGGGATCGATTTGTAATTTTAATGCAAAGCCATCTCTTTCCAAATAACAGAGACTTAAGGTTAAGGAGATACGAGATGTGAAAAATATTTGCCTTTGTATATCGGAGAATTAAGCAAATATGTAACGGTGGTGACGTCAACCTTAATTATTTAATAAAATAAAATATTCTTTGTCATCTGTCTATATCTAATTATCCATAATACAATATTTAATCTATGTAATGACATAAGTAGTAGTGGATACTGGAGAGAGTTTTTGTTCCCTTGCCTATGTAAGTTTGGGGAAAACGAATTAAATTATATTGAGTTGTTAGATAGATTGTTGATTGTTGATGGTTGATTATATTGATGAGAAATTAGAAATATACTGTGTTTAAAAAAAATGAAAAAATAAATAAACATCTTTATATATTATTGCACACGTACAAATGAATATTATGCAAAACAAATTGTAAATATTTACATGTACACAAAACATTAGTTGTTAATTAGTTATTATAATATATATATAAAGAAAAAGACTAGGGTGCTAACACATGATAATCAATAGGGAGTCAATACATATTATATATGAGTTATGAATGATAATTTATATAAATTTTAGATGATAATTTAATCATTGAATATATGAATTAGAGATGATAATTCATATAAATTTTGAATGATAATTTAATTATTGACTCTCGAATGACTCCTAATATTAGTTTCGTAGCATTGTTCATATATAAATATATGTGTAATGCTATTTGAACAAGTGGTTTTGGCCAACCAAGTGCAACCAAGTGATTTATTCGTATGCTAAATAGAATATTATTTCGGTGTCAAATAGTATAAAAAAAATGTAGCTAAATAAAGTTCTATTTGTCACCGAAATAATCTTCTATTTAGCATAGAAATAAATCACTTGGTTGCACTTAATTGGCCAAAACCACTTGTTTATATAGCATTATTGTAAATGTATTTAGTATTTTAAAGAAATTTATATTATTTATATATATCAATATATGTAAATCAATATGTACAAATATATATTGATTGATTTTTGGAATTAAAAAAACATTTTTGGAGTAGATACGAGAAGAGATTGCAGTTTTAGTGATGATGCTTAGCATTTTTTATTGTGTCTTTCTACTTATGATTGCAATAAGAGTTTATATAATATAATTACATATAGTATAGAGACATTAAATTTAGTATGTGGCCATGATATAATAGTTTAGTTAATGTGTAGTAGACTACATTAAAGTTGTTGAAAAATCTATGCAATATTTGCTCTTAATACATTAGTGTACTATGTTTAGAATTGCGTCTTGGTATAGGCAATAGCCATGTCCATATGTTTGTGACTTCATATACAATATGGTTCCATTCGTATATATCTCTAACTTTATACAACAACAAAAGTAAATGCGATTACACCTTTGAAGAATCAAAATGAAACTATGAGTAATACTCATATTCATCTCACTCACACTACAAACCAATCATACATAGCTCTGATTTTGGTAATGAGTTTTATATGTTTAGCTATTATTTATGTGCTCTCACTAGAAATCGCATGACAAACTTTCACTTATTTATTACTGGACTAAAAACTTGGATGCCTACTTGGCTGTTTATGTTTGAAAGTGACGCATATTTAAAATAGTTTCAACTTGTGATTAGTGGAGAACAACCCTTATTTTCAATATATATACACGCACCAAACCTCATTATTTCTACATACATAATTCAAATGAATCTATAATTGCTTCTACCAACCATGCTATTATTAATTCAAGTGCAATTTTATTTTGATATTTTTTCTTGTTTTTTTTTTTCAGATAAATTAGACAGTCCCAGTGCATTAGAATATCACAAATTCACCCCAATCTTAGACTTTATATCACAAATGCGCACATACTACCAACTCACATAGACAACATTGTGGGTTCCTATAAATCTACTACTTGACTTCCACCAAATTTTGAATCCGGGTGCACATCTAGCAGGGCCAAAGTTATGGCCATATGAGCCAAGCCTTTCATGCCACACAGGTGAGAATTGAACCTGCAGTGTTTTAAATCAAAGTCTCAGCTGCAAAAATTTCTTTTTTTTTTTACAGGATTTTTTTTATTTTTTTTTTTGCGAAAAGAATTTGTGAGGATAAGGTATTTGGGCTTTGTTTATTTACTTTTGGATCAAGGATGGGGTAATATTTTGTCAGAAGAATAAGGTATGTTTTTTTGGACTTTAGAAGAATAAGGTATTTAGTTACACGATACTGAAAGCCCAAAAAATTGGGCTTTAAACCATGATTATTATTAAGTATAGTCCAAATATATCAAGAGGCTGATCCATTCATATTTGAAAAATGGGCTTTAATCTCAGACCAACCATTCAAGAAACCCAACTCTCCCTGACCAAAAATATAAACCCAAGTCTCAGATTTCTTCTACAAATTCTAGATAGAGAGATTTTTTTTTTGGGTAATCTGATAGAGAGATATTTAATTATTACTTGAGTCATTTTGAAACCCCTCAGGGCCCATGGAGTGATGGCCCCATTTTCTTCACCCCATCTCCATCGTACCTTCTCAGTTACAAAAACCCAGGAAACACTGAAGAAGCTTCCGCCCACCGTACAAAATATCACACCATTGGCATGAAATCAAATTATTTAGTTCAATGTTACAAATTTCAACTTTTAGCTATTCAATATTCAGTGACCCCATAATAAAAGAATAGATTATCTCAATTTCTGTTTCTTAAGTTATATTATTATGCTTTTTTATAATATAATCTATTTTTTTTCTCGTATGTTCTCTTTTATTCTCATTTATAGAGTATATGGCTTAACAATAGTATTGAGATGATTTATTTCTTTAAAAAAATAAAATATTTGGTTGAATATTACAGTTAAGATTTACGTAAATCAAACATAGAAGAAAAGAGAGAGATGTTCTTGAATCTTAGAGGGATCAAATATGTTTTAAAGTAAAAGACATATATAAAGTGATAAAATAATATATTAATCATTATTACATTAAATAAAAATAATGAAACTCACAAATAATTAAAATTACAACTTTAAAGACATTAAGGTATTAATTTATCACTTTACAAATCTGCTCATTTTAAAATATTTTTTCTTGATAATATTATAAGTCTAATTATGGAGTGTATTTTACCTATGCAACAGAGTAAATACAATTGAGATAAATAGATTTACAAACCATGGAAACCAATTGTGAATAATCCCATTACTGTTAACAATGATCTTACACATTAAGAAAAAAAAAGAAAAAATAAATTCAATGATGTTATCATTTAACTAATTATCAGAGTTTGCTCTATTCGTAGACTCATCCACAATATTGATATCTCCACATCGATTGGGTGATAGTGAGGTGGGTGGATTGTGGTATTTTTCCAACAAAAATATACATAACTACAAAAGAGACTAGTTTTGGAATTAAAGCAAGATAAATGTGAGTGAATAAGTTATTTTTATAATTAAGTTTTTTAACAGAATTTTTTGTTATTAATTTTTAAATTATTAGACCAATAATAATACTTCATAAATAAACATATATTTCTACTTCTTTTTATTAAAAACATAAAAAAAAAATCTGAATAAATTAACTCTGACTAATTTCTTTGTAAATAATCTCACTACATTTATATACAGAAGAGGTTGAAAATAAAATGAAACTAAACTACACTTACATTAAATATTATTATTACAACTAATTAAGTAGTAGTACTATCATTAGGATGTTGATTATGATGAACATTTTCATTGTGTCCTTGAGACAAACACAAGGGAGAAGTAGAAGAAAAAGAAGAAAGAGCAGAAGAATAAGTAGTAATAATTGTGGAATCAGAAGATGAAGAAGAAGAGGAGGAGGTAGAAGAAGAAGAATTAGTTGAGTTGTTCTTAGAAGCTTCAACTGCAATGGTAACAAGCAAATCCACAAAAGCAGAAACAATGAATCCATGGTTGTTCTTACCATTAACCTTAAGATACCAACAAAGAAGCTCTTCCAAACCCTCCCAATCATCCTTCACTCCATGACACTCAACCATCTCCTCCATTGACCTTTTGAAATCACTGTACGGATCTTCAGACTCCATAGCCACAACCACACTTTCCTTGAAAGGCAAGCTACTACTTCCCTTTGCCTTCTCCAAGATGGAGCTTGTGTCTTCGGCTTCGAACAACAGCCTCTCTGATCTTTTCAGGCCGCGAACCACCATCTCCAGTGACTCTCCGTCCTCGTTGCAGTACCGGTAGTACTCCTCTGACTCCGTTGACAAGCTCACCGCGCTTGCGGACTCCGACGAGGAGGTTGTTGTTGTGATCCATGACTCTGCTGATGGTGTGTCTGTGGTGGTGATTGCTTCAATAGCTGCCGGGTCGAAGAACACAGAGTTCACCGTCTTGAAGAAGTCACCCTCTCCGCCACGAAATGAGAGAGTTTTCGGGTAGTTGCTACAAGATAGAAACAAATTCTGCCATGGAAGAACATTCTGATGATGATGCTTTCTTCGGTGGTGCTGAGGCTCCTCTTCTTTGGTTTTGAACAGAGATGGAAGTTTCATTAGTGATGCTTTCTTTCTCATTTGATCTCTTTCTTCTTTCTTGTTTTTCTTGATTGTGAATAAAATAAAGAAGGAAGGAAAGAAAGAGAGGAGTGTATTGTGAATTATGATGTGTGAATGCTGGTGACCCTAATAAATATGAATTTCAGAATGGTTGTATTTAAAGCTATGGAATGGAGGCAAGAGAGAATAAGGCAATGGGGTTTTGGTAGGTGCATTTCATGTGTCAAAATTTATTAAAATTCAATGCTCTTACCATCAAACAACTCAATTGAACACACCACTTTTTCAGCACTGTCTGCTTCATATTTAATTATTATTATTTTTAAAAAAAAAATAATTTTGATTATTTAATAGAGTACTATTTTAGGGACATGGTCAAATGTTGGAGACACCATGAGAAATTGTATGAACATGTTAGCATTTAGAAATAAATACATTTATGCTATGATATTACCAAAACGGTTGAAAAAGACACTGATGGTTGATTAGGAATTAAGAGAAAGTATTTTGTAGATTAAGATAGTAACAATAGTAATAAAGAATGTAGTGAAGGGGAAAAAAAAGGGATGTGAATTCATGTGAAGTCTTTAAAGAAGGGAACGGTTGAATCACGCATACTTGTCCTCTCTCAAACTATTTATTATTGGAAATGGAAACTTTTTCTCTCTTTTCTTTTACCTCATATATCTGTCCCCATCACCATCAGTAACAATAAATAACCTCCTTGTGAAAATTATAAAAAAATAAAACAGAGGCTCCAATGGCAGATAACACACTTTCATAATCAAGAGGCGCAATTTTACTACTTATTCCATGCTTGAAATTTCAAATCCCAAACATCAATTCATATCCATTTTCTCACCTTAGATTTTGTGCTCCCTTCAATGGAGTTAGTTGTTGAAAATATTTCGCAGTAAATGGTGCTGGTTGATCCATCTGAATCACCAGCAAAGAATTACAACACCACTACCACTCCATAATTTATATATTTTTTTAGATTTAAGTTATATAAATTATAAAATACTAGGTTGTCAATGCACCTTTTATGAATTAAGAGATTTACAAGAATGTTTGTTGGCAACTACTAAAATAAAATTTCCCCTAACTTGTTAGAAGCATATAATAAGGTTATATATAGACTATATAGTATCTCTAATTCTCTACACACCATTTTTCTTTATGTTGCTATATATAATATATGTCCTCCTTTCAGCTTCATAAAGAGCTTTTCCTGAATTTCATAAATCATTAATGTTAAGAGCAACTCCAATGAAGAATTTTTTTAGCATCAGATTAGAATTTCAAAGCAATTAAACTAAGTCGATATGAAACTTTGTATTGGAACCAATCAACCTATAAATTGATACTGATATCGGTAAGTTAAGACAGTATTAGTTTAGTAAAATTCCATTTAAAATATGCCATCTATTATGACTATTTAAGTTGACGAAGAATTTAATGAATTTTTAAATTGAACGTTAAAATTTTTACCTTAAAAATAGTACTAAGCATGTACTTCATGTACTCAATTCCTATCTTACATCATTCAATTTATTTTCATATCTTAATTTTTTGTATGTTCTTTCTGTTGATTGGAAAAAATCAATTCAATTCTTTTCTCAATTATTTATATTTTATTTGTGTAATATTTCAACTTTTTTAATTTTGTTATGTTTAATGATGTAGTATTTTAAAATTTATTATTATTAATTGCAATATTTTTTGCATAAGATATATAATTAGTTGTGTAATTTTTATATTTTAAGTTAATTTTTATTATTTGATTGTAATTATTTAAAATAATTAAGAATTAAATAAAATATAAATGAATTTAAACTAAGCATTGGAGTAGCAAATCTTAAAATTGGTATCAAATCACCATTTATGATATATGAACTCACAAATATTGATGTGTCATCCTGTGAGACCTAAAATAAAATTAATCTAAAATTATGCATTGAAGATCCTCTAAAATTTATTTCATGCCACTCATCAATTAAGGTTAGGGCTTTTTATGGTGAAGTTAATAGAATTAGTGAGTTAGACACTCATTAATCATATCATATAACACGTGTTTAGATATATTATGATGTTATCCTAATATTAATTTGCAAGACTCACTAATAATAATACATAGTTTGCTGTCATTGCTTCAACCACCCTTATAATCCAAGGGTCTCCATCAACCAATAAAGTTGACCCCAATAGGATCATATATATCTTGTGTCTTTGCTATGGAGATATCAGAGATATGGGACCTCAAACCCAGGGATTGACCCTTATTATAATTCCCAAGAGATAGAAAAATGGATGTACATTTGGTCCATGTGATGATGGGTCCTTGAATAATACCATTTAGTTGTATAGAAAAAAACCAACACTTAGCTAAACTGAGAATGAGGTTAAGAGAGAGGGTCCACTCAGCAGCTATTATTATATAAGGTATTGAAGCTCTTAGAGGGAAACATGGCAGAGAATAACTGTAGTAGCGCCATGAAAAATAATACCAGAGGAACAATGAGAATTGTATTACACTAAAGTTGACGAATAAACAAGTACTTGCTAGTCATTACACCCAAGGCTTGCCTTCAACTTTTACAGAAATTTTCATTTAGATTCATGTGTATAATGTATCGCCCTGTTCTCATTATTATTCATTTTTTGTTCTCACATACACATTGGTTTATGGGAAACTTTTTCATGCTTCTACTAAAATTTAAATTTACCTCATTCATAGGATAATTTTTTTGTGTCTCTACAAAATTTTAATTATTACTGAAGTATTTAGCGACGGTTAAACCGACAGTGTGAGGATTTGCTTATAACATACGAGCTTCAAGTTTGTTGATGATCATTGATTTTATTTCATGGCAGTAAAAATGAGAGAAAATTTTTTGTATATAAATATATGTATTATTGTTGATTTAATTTTAATTTGTATTTAACCACGTCTCCTAGCACAAGTGGTAAGTGGTTTGGATTGCTTAAGTTTTATCAAACTTCCTAAAAGGAACACTCGAAAGGGCGTAAGAGATTATTCTGGGCCTGTAGAGCCAATGATACCCTCTATCGAAAAAAAAAATTTTAATTTATATTTTATATTTTAACATGTATTTCATATAAGTTGTTGATTTAGTGATTGATTTTTTTTATGTATATAAAATAGATTTATGTCTCATCTAACTAAGATAGTGATTAAAAAATGTACTTATTAAATGTGTTAAATATAAATTAGTAAAATAACACATCTCTAAAACTAATAAATATTATTTCATGTTTGAATATTTATTAGTGGATGAAGTGCGGATATTATTGAATTTGTGCAACGTGCATGGCTGTAATGACTCTTTGCGCATCAAGTGATATCTTTGTGTTGGAATCTCTGTACCATAATGTCTTGTGAATCTTGGACTTCCCAACATCAAAACAGTTGTGAGTGAACTGTTATGTCTCCCAACCAAGCCATGGTCCAAGGTTGCACATGCAACTTTGAACCCCATGAATATGATTGCGTCGTCCCAACCTCTGCTTCAACTATACACACTATACTTTAATTAACTTGTTCAAGTGTAACGTTCAATTATTAATTAATGGACTTTTTTTTTGTGTGTAAATAGCCACTTGTGATATTTCATTTCTTTTTTTTTTTTTGTATATATTAATTGGCAGCAAGCTAAGTAATTAGAGTGAGAGGAACGTGGTGGTGGCAGAGGACGGAGGAAGCACAATACAAGAGAAATGTGGGTTCAATCATGGTGTGTCATTGTAGGGTTCTCTAAAAAAGTCCACTAACTGGATTTAGGTAAAATAAGTATATTGAAGAAAGCAAGCATTATTGTGTTACCCACACCAACTAATCTATCTATCTATTAAATAATTATAAGAGACTAGATCATTTATTGTAGTGTGAATATCATCTATTTAAAAAAACTGATTCGATAAAGGTTTAGTGAAATTTTATGGAATCATGCTAGCAAACTTGAAGTTTGAAAGATGTAAATCCCTTACAATGTTAGTGAATTTTGGTGTGTAAATAATATTTTTATGAAAAAAGTAAATATCATTTTTGGTCTTTGGACTTTTTCGTTTTGGACATAGCACCCTTTAATGAATTGAAAATCATAGAGCGGTTCCTGAAAAATTAAAAAAATGCACAAATTAACCTCTAAAATAGACAAATTGATTCCTGAAAATAGGTTACAATGTGACGTGTCAGGGATTGATTTGTCCCATATTTTAATTGTTTAGGAGCCGCTATGTGATTTTCGATTCATTAAGGGGTGTCATGTCCAAAACGAAAAAGTTCAGAGACCAAGAAAGGTATTTACTCAATGAAAAATAAACTAATCCATCGCAAATAGCTCCATTCAAGAGTTTGTTGCAGCGAATTTCAAACCGCCAACTTGCTTAAACGGTCTCTGCACCAACTTAAACTGGTTATTAAATTCCTTGTCTCTCATAATCTAACGTATCTCATCCCAACCAGTCCACCACCGTCCACCACCACCTCCTTATCGTTGTTGGTAGGATTAATGCCAAAGGGCTCAACAAAGGCATATATATATTATATCAATGTTCTCTTACTGCTGCTACATGCTCCTGTCCTTTTTTAAGTTTGAGAGAGATTTCACATGTCAGGGGTTTCAAAATTGCTTCGACAAAAGTTTCTAATTTGACTTGCTCCATCTTTTATTTTTATTTAGGTGTTATATGTGGCATTGGAAACGTGCTACAACTTAAGTCTTTCTGACCCTGACATAGTTTCAAATGGATATTCACATTTTCGAAACTATTTCAAGGAAGGGGATGATCGATAAGCTCATAGTGGAATATCATGCATACTCTTTTTTTTTTTTTTTTTGGTGCACTCTAAGTTATTTTAAGCTAATGTTAGATTATGAAAGAGGACATGACATTGAGATTTGGCAGATCAAGCATGAAGCCTCAATTACCCGGGGTAAAAATTTACAAGTAGAAAGAAATCTCTATCTTATTCTTATCATTGTTCTTATATAATCTTAACCTCATTCAATTCAATTTTGGATACCATTGTTGCTCTCCAGAGCCGTTGGAGAGGTAGAGGATGGGCTCGTTGGCGGCGGAGGGAGTCGACGAGGAAGGATGTGATGATAAAAGGTTAGGGATTGTGGTGGCGAGGACACTGAAGAAGAAGGTTTAGACTTTAAACTTTAGAGTATATAATTGTTTGAAGAAATTAAAACATTCTATCTTTGATCTTTTAATTTTTTCTATAATATAGAATTTCTTCCTCTATCAACTCTTTTAATGCACATTATAATTCACAACTCAATTTACCTTTTGTAATTTATAAAAAATCCTTGAAATAATGCAATAGTCATTTATCATTGAGAACTAACAACTTTTTTCATGTACTTCTTTGGCTGAGATCTCATCAAGAGAAATTATTTCTACTCCCAAAATTTAAATCATAAAAGAGGTTAATATTCTTTTTAACAGAAATCACCAAATGAGTTATTGCTAATGAATTAGTTTTCTCAATTGAAGATTATATTTATTATTGTTTTAAATGTGTTCGATTCTTATTTGTTATTTAATTACCACAAAGTTAATTTTATCTCTTTTTATTAAATGAAAAGAGATAATTTTACTGCACCTTATATTTAACTTATCAAAAAAAAATAACATATTATTCTATTTTGCATTTACATGAACATATATAATTTTGAATATAAAAATACATTAAAAATTTAATATATTTGATTTTTGCAGAATTGCAAGAATCGAATCGGTTATTGAACAATAGAATAACTACTGATTCAATAATTAATTGATTAATTGAAATCGAACCATAATTAATCCTATTTACATAAATATATAATAAAAGAACAATGCTACAGAACTAACGTTAAAGAGTTAATAATTAAGTTATCATTCAAAGTTTATATGAGTTATCATTCGTAACGCATATATCCAATGATTAAATTATCATCTAAAATTTATATGAGTTATTATCCATAACTCACATATAATATGTGTTGGTTCACTATTGATCATAATATGTTAACTCCCTAGTTTTTATCATAATAAAAATATTAAAAGTTCTCCTTTAAAATTGGACTGATTTAACCAATTTATTTATTAACCATCGATTCAGTGTATGTTTGGTTTAGCGTTCATGCTTCTAAAAGCACGTTGAAATGCATTGAACGCTGCACTTAATTTGTTTGGATAAATTTTTTTCAAATTGATTTTGACTTCAAACGTGCGTTTGGTGAAGCAACATTTTGTAGCTTTTGCTTTCAATTCTTAGCGTTGAGAATTGATTATAAAATTCATTCCCTCAATTATCCTTCACTTTATTTATATTCCAATATTCCATCTTCATTTGATCTCATCCTTCTTGTAACTTCTCTAAGTTTTTTTATTTCATAATATTAATATCATGTTGATTTACTTCTTCTACTCATTTGACACACACATTTCCTTCATCTTCATTAATTACTATAAATTTCTTTCTTCTGCCGTAATTTTACTTATTAAATGAAATACATATTATGATAGACATAAAAAAAATATGTATATTTTCATTTGATTAATTTATGTGCATATATTGTTTGAGTATTTAAAAATTCTTATTATAATTATTGATTATACAAAAAGAAAAAAATTGGAAGACTATGGCTATATAAAAA
>JASCZI010000097.1:23144-37281 GCA_036250425.1 Stylosanthes scabra
GTTTAATATTTGCTTATGATATGTATTTTGACTTACATGTTGGGCATATGATATTATAGGTGGTGGAGTAATTTGTTACGTGAGTTTAATAGATTGTATATATAAATAGTTCATAATAATATAGATGATGCTTTTGGTGTCCAAATACATATTTTTTAACATTGTATTTCATACATTTTATTGTTATTTTTGTTAAATTTTGATAATTTTATTTGTCTTTTATTATTATAGTTTATAATTATTAGATATTATAATTATGTATTTTTTTAATTTGTGACAATTAATTATGTATACATAATATTATTATATTATAATTTAAAATTCTATAATATAAAAATGGTTAAAATAATATTTAAAATTTAATCTAATTTTTATCCTTTTGTAATTTCACATCTAAAACTAATTTTGACTATTGTTATCCAAACATTACCTTATCAATTATAATCACTTTTAAACCAAGTATCCAAACACAAATTACGTTGAAACAAACTCAATTTTAATGAAAATCAATTCTAATATAATCAAGTTGAACTCAACCCCAGTTTGCAAAAGCCAAACCAAACACACACTCAACTGTTTTTTACAACTTACTTTTTTGTAAAATCGATTCGATCGGTGAACCAATTTTTGATTACCTTGGTCGAACCAATTGGTCCCATTCGACTTTCAGAATACTTAAATATTGATTTTTCATTTCCATCTTATTTACAAATTAAAAATAATTAAGTACCGTATCAAATACTTTATTTTCACTCCTAATTCTTTTTAAATAACAAGGTAAAAGTATATAATTAAGTAGTTGATTTTATTTTAATTTTTATACCAATAACTATTTTGACTCCATATCAATAACTATATAATAATTACAAAAACTATATTGAAATCTTATTTATTACTGTTATATATATAAACCATTCTTTTTTTTAAAAGAAAGTCTTGATAGTCAATATTAAAAAAATAATAAAAAATCAATATTTTTTTTTCTTTTCTCTTTCTCCTTTTATTACCTACTATTTCTCTAATTACACTCATTGGTTCCTTATTGATCTTCTAACATTGGTTCCGTAACCTTACTTTTTTTAATTAGTTACCGCTAACTGAATTTTATCTCCTTTTATTTAACGAATGGATAGATATAATAATTGGGCGCCACTTTGTTGAGAATGTCAAAAACATTCTTAAGTAAAGATGGGATCTCTTAGCCACTAAGAGATTGACACATGTCAATTTTTTAAATATGGTCAAATCTTTTAAATGTAACTAGCTTTTTGATATTTTTTGTAAACAAGTGGTATATTGGGCGAAATGTATGGGCTTTCTATTGTCTTAAATTTAATTCTTATTAAAAGAATTAAATATAAGAAAAATAAAATAAAAAATCTCATCCAAAAATTTAAACTAACAAACTATTCTATGAAAATACTTTCTTTGATAAACGCTCTCTCCACTCTCTTCTCTCTAAACTAATTTTTTTATAAAAAATATAAAATTTAGCTTTTTAATTTGTTACGTATTCATTATGAAAGGCAACTGATGTTGGGCCACCGTCGCCCCAACCTTACAAGCAGGCTCCCCTCTCCTTATTTATCTTCCTCGCCTATTTTCAATCCCTCCTATCTCTATCTCTTTCCCCCTTCGAGTCACCACGTTTCCTTTCTTCTTTTTTTCTTGTATTTCTTCTCTCCTTCTATTACTTCGCTATTTTCCTCCACTCCTCTTTATTTATCTCCATTTATCTTCCCCCGATCACTCTCTTCTCCTCCCCCTCGTTCTTGTTTTCGTCTTCAGTCTCTTTGTTTTCTTTTTTCTTTTTGTTTTAATTAGTTAATGATCTAGATTTGAGATTTAAGTATGGATTTGAAATTCAAATTTTGATCCAAAATAATTATTTTGTGGTGTATTTTGTATTCTTTTACGGTGGATTTTAATTTGATGTTATAGATCTTTTTAGATTTAGTAGGAAAATACTTTGGTGTATAATTCAGCTCGGAGCTTTAAATCTGTATTTTATTTTTAAAATTTGGAAAAAAATTAAAATTATCATTAACGTTTAATTTAGTTTGATTTTAGATTTAACGTTTTTTATTAGTTTTAATTTTATCCTTATCGTAAAAAAATTTTATAACCATCTTGTGGTTAATATGCAATTATCAAGTTTTCTTTTTCTAATTTTACCTCTCTTTAAATACTTAGTAATGCTGATTCTCCTCATCCTTATTTATCAATACTTGGATGCACTTCGGAAATATTTTCTGGTGTCCTTTGATCTCATTCAACCTGCTGCTGTTAATAGACTTGATCAGAGTGGAGATGAAACTTCTATGATAATATAGATTATTATTATTATTATTATTATTATTATTATTATTATTATTATTTCTTCGATGTCAGATATTGCTTTTATATATATATGATGCATATATAGTGAAAACTATAATAGGGGTTTTAATTTTCACTAATTATTTGTCTCTTTGAAGGTTGTTGAATCAGGTGCTGCAAGCCACGCTAAGGAGAATAAATTTAGAGTTGATTTTGTTATTTGAGTTTATTTTTATTGTTTCTCAGACATTTTCTCAAATTAAAAACCTCCAACTGAATAAAAAGTATTTTCAAATCATTATTATTTTTCAAACTCAAATTTAAAACATTAACAGTAGACATTATTACACATTCGTGTGTTCTACTTATATTTTAAAAGATTTTTTATTTTATTCTTTTAGGATAAGTAGCTGTAATTTATATAATATTGTCTCATCTCATGTTAGATATGCTAAATCCGAGCCTCATTTCATGAAATAATTTATTTAAAATTAAAAAAAAAAAACGTTAATGTAAAATTGTGAAAAAAAGAATTTCAAACCACTATTATCCTTCAAACTCAAATTTAATACGTCAAAGATAGGATTTTCATTGTTCAATTTCATCTTATTTGCAAATAATAAAAGAGAAAGTTTAAATAACATATCAATTACTTTGTTTTCCAGGAAAAAGTATATAATTAAGTAGTTGATTTTTTTATATCAATAACTTTTTTTTCTCCATATCAATAACTATATAATAATTACAAAATAAAATTTGAATATTAATTTATTACTATTCTAATTGTATTCTTCCAACATGAGAGGTTAAGGACTATTCATCCGTGAATCTGAACTCCATTCAAAGATTTGTCACCAGTGGTCACTAGATTGTCGGGATTCGATCTCTCGACACTTACTTAAGCAAACCAGTAAGCTAATCACTAGATTAACCCAAAATTGATTATTGAATCTTAATTTATTGCTGTACTAAATGTATACAGTTCTCATTCTTTTAATTAGTTACCACTAACTTAATTTTATCTCCCTTTATTAAATGAAAGGATAGAAATAATAATTTCATGTAATTAGTTGTATTTGATTTATAAAAAAAAAATCATGTTGCCATCGCTATGAATTTGCGAATTTTTCCTTCGATTATAACTCATTTATAATAAACTAATATTTTTCTATCGACTTAAATTTTAAGTTTAGTGATATCATAATATTTGTTTATACCTAATGGAATCTTCATAATATAATATTAGAGTTCTATGATTAAAATGTTTTAAATTTAATTCTTATTAAAAAATTTAATATAAAGAAAATAAAATAAAATAAAAAATCTGATCTAGAAATTTAAACTAACAAGCAAAATATTTTACGAGGATACTTTCTTTAATAATGCTCTATCCACTCTCTTCTCTCTAAACTAATATTTTTTACAAAAAAATATATAAAATTTAGATTTTAATTTGTTACGTATTCAATGTGAAAGGCAACCGATGTTGAGCCATCGTCGCCCCAACCTTACAAGAAGGCTCCCTTTTCCTTCCTTGTCTTCCTTGTCTACTTTCAATCCTTCTCACCTCTATCTCTTTCCCCCTCTCGAGTCACCACTTTTCTTTTCTTTTTTTTTTTTTGCTTGTTTTTCTTCTCTCCTTCTATTTCCTTGTTATTTTCCTCCATCCCTCTTTATTTATCTCCATTTGCCTTCCCCCGATCTCTTTTTTCGCCTCCTCCTCCCCTTGTTCTTGCTTTTTTCTTCGGTCTCTTTGTTTTCTTTTTTCTTATTGTGTCGATTAGTTAATGGTCCAGATCTGAAATCCAAATATAAATTTGAAATTCAAATTTTGATCCAAAATAACAATTTTGTGGTGTATTTTGTATCCTTTTATGGTTGATTTTTTATTTGATGTTATAGATCTTTTTAGATTTAGCAGGGAAATGCTTTGGGGCATAATTCGGCTCAGAGCTTTAGATTTGTATTTTTAAAAAAAAAAATTGGAAAAAAATTTAAAATTATCATTAATGTTTAATTTGATTCGATTTTAGATTTAACGTTTTTTATTAGTTTCAATTTTATCCTTACCGTCAAGATGTTTTATAGCCATCTTGTGATTAATATGCAATTATCAGATTTTCTTTTTCCAATTTTACCTTTCTCAAAATACTTAGTAATGTTGTTTCTCCTCATCTTATTCATCAATACTAACCCTGAATATACTTCATAAATATTTTCCGGTGATGGTAATATAGATTATTATTATTATTATTGTTATTATTATTTCAATGTTAGATTTTGTTTTTATATATAAATGATGCATATATAGTGAAAACTATTAATAGGGGTTTCAATTTTCAATAATTTTTTGTATCTTTGAAGGTTGTTGAACAAGGCTAGGGAGAATAAATTTAGAGTTGATTTTGTTATTTGAGTTGATTTTTATTATTTCTTATATATTTTCTCAAATTAAAAACCTCTATGTGAATAAGAAGTATTTTCAAATCATTATTATTTTTCAAACTCAAATTTAAAACGTTAATGGTAGGCATTATTACACATTCGTGTGTCTTACTTATATTTTAAAAGATTTTTTATTTTATTTTTTAAAGATAAATAGCTATAATTTATATAATATTGCCTCATCTTATGTTAGATATGTTTAATCCGAGCCTAATTTCATGAAATAATTTATTCAAAATAAAAAAAAAATGTTAATGTAAAATTGTGAAAAAAGAGTATTTTCAAACTATTATTATCTTTCAAACTCAAATATAATACATCAATGATAGGATTTTCATTGTTGAATTCCATCTTATTTGCAAATAATAAAAGAGAAAGTTTAAATAACATATCAATTACTTTGTTTTCACTCTTAATTTGTGTTAAATAACAAGGAAAAAGTATATAATTAAGTAGTTGATTTTTTATATCAATAACTTTTTTTTCTCCATATCAATAACTACATAATAATTACAAAACAAAATTTGAATCTTAATTTATTATTATTCTAAATGTATTCTCTCAATATGAGAAATCAAAGACTAATTTTTCACAGATCTGAGTTCTATTTAGTGTTTGTTGCTGGTGACCACTAGGTTGTTGCATATATAAGATGGGATTTGATCCCCCGACACTTACTTAAACGAACTAGTAAGCTAACCATTAAATCAACCCAAATTGATTGTTGAAATCTTAATTTATATTACCTTCTAAATGTCTACAATTGTCATTTTTTTAAATTACTTACTACTAACTTAATTTTATCTCTCTTTATTAAATAAACGGATAAATATAATAATTTTATGCAATTAGTTGTATTTAACTTATAAAAGAAATGATCATATTGCCTTGCTATGAATTTTCGAATCTTACCTTCGATTGTGCCTCCTTTATAACCATATTATTGGTTATGATATCATAATATTTTTTAATATCTATGGTCAAAATGTTTTAAATTTAATTTAGAAAAATTTATATAAGACAAAAAAATAAAAATCTCAAAATATTTTAAATTTAATTCTTATTAAAAATTTTATATAAGACAAAAAATAAAAAAAAACTCTTACACAAAAATTTAAGTTACAAACAAAAAATATTTTACGAGAATACTTTTCTTGCCAAAAGTGTTGCCACATTGAGGCGGAGGCTCGTATAAGTTTAGGAGAAACATTGTTTTTTGTTTACAAATTATAGAAGAATTTTAATTTAGCTCCCTTAAATATATTTTTTTCAACTTTCTTTATTATAAAATTAATGTTTGGCCCCTCCGTAAAATTCATTTTAGCTCCGCCTCAAGTCACATTTAATTTTTAAAAACATATTGGAAATGCTCTCTCCTCTCTCTTCTCTCTAAACTCCAGCACAAGCCATCTGGTAGCGGGCTATCGTTGCCCCAACCTTGCAACGAAAGCTATCCTCTCCTTTTTTTTTCTTCACCTATTTTCAATCTCTCCCATTTCTATCTCTTTCTTTCTCTTACCGAGCCACCACTTTTCTTTTCCTTTTTTTTTTTTCTTGTTTTTCTTCTCTCCTTCTATTTCCTTGCCGTTTTTCTCCACCCCTCTTTATTTATTTCCATTTTCCTTCACCCAATCTCTCTCTTCTCCTTCCCCTCGTTCTTGCTTTTCTCTTCAGTCTTTTTGTTTTCTTTTTTCTTCTTGTTTCAGTTAGTTAATTGTCCAGATCTGATATCTAAGTCCAGATCTGAAATCCAGATTTTGGTTCAAAATATATAATCATTTTGTGGTGCAGATGTTATAGATCGTTTTAGATTTAGTAGAAAAATACTTTGAAGGTATAATTCGGCTCAAAACTTTAGATCCGGAAAGTTTTTATTTTTAATGGAAAAAATTATTCTTAACGTTTAATTTGATTTAATTTTATCTTAACGTTTTTTATTAGTTTCAATTTTATCTTTACCATCAAATTTTTTTATAATCAACATGTAATCAATCTGCGAACGTCAAGTTTTCTTTTTCAATTTTGGCCCTCTCAAATTAAGTTTGAACTTTTAAATTTTGATCTCATAATAATAATAAGTTGATGACTTGACTAATATATATACAAAAAATTTGCGGTATAAGGAGAAGAGAATGCAGAGAAAATATCAAGACTATATATGAAATCATCACTTTTATTCCCAAATTGAATAATCATAATTCAATTTTATTCTTCTATATAATATAAAGCGACCACAACTCGATCATCAAGACCATAACTAAGCAAAAAGTTGTAATAAGAAAAAGTACATAATAATATTAAGAGCAAGCCTTAACAAACTTTATTGGATGTTATCAAATTTGAGAGATGGAGATGCCAAATTAAATGAAATTAAATTTGACTGATCCTCGTCCTCTTATTAGGCTTATGCTTAGGAAAGATATTAGCGACATCCAAGAGGTTGGTGTTCTTGCCGCATCTTGGACATTCAGGCTTTTTTTTGGGTACCATCACATACAGAAAACAATTAATGCATCCCATCACAACCAACGATGGCACCTCTTCACCATCATCTTTCAAATCACCATTATTATTATTCTCAGAACTTGATGATATCATCACTTTTTTTCCCATTTCATTCTTCATAGCCTTGTTAGCAGCACCTGATGATTCAACAACCTTCAAAGATACAAACGTCAATGAAAATTAAAAGCCCTATTAATAGTTTCCACTATATATGTATCATTTATTTATAAAAATCAAACTTAACATTGAAAAAATCTATATTACCATAAAAGTTTGATTTCCACCCTGATCAAGTCTATTAACAGCAACAGCAGGTTGATTGAGATCATAGGACACCAAAAAATATTTACGAAGTGCATCCAAGGTAAGTATTGATGAATAAGGAAGAGGAGAAATAGCATCAATATTATAATTATTAGCATCAATGTTGAGCATATCTATCAACTTAGGGGTAGCAGCTTCACTTTTTTCCATTGGAATAGTAAAATGAGAGAGAGAGAATATAAGAATAAGAGAGTGGTGGTGACTGATAATCTGATATGTGTTAACATGTTGTGTAGGTGGGGTTTATATAGAACTCACATAATTAAGGTGGTTTCAATTTGAGTACACTGACTTGAGAATCAAAGCTGGTTCCTTGCATGTTTTTTGCCTTGATACGTATTCAATTAAGGGCTTATGTTTAATGGCAAGTCTTTACTTTTTAATGATCCATTACTTTATATTGATAACGTCTAAAATTATTTATTTAATATAAAATATAATAAATTTTGGCTATTTTAAATTGATTTTTATTGTTTTTCAGACATTTCCTCAAATTAAAAATTTGCATGTGGATAAGAAGTATTTTCATATCATTTTATTCTTCAAACTTAAATTTAAAACATTAATAGTAGGCATTATTACATATTTGCGTGTTCAATTTATATTTTAAAAGGTTTCTTATTTTATTTTTTAGGATAAATAGTTGTAATTTATATGATATTGCATGTTATTCCGTTTTAGAGATCTTGAATCCGAACCTTACTTCATGAAATTATTTATGAAAATTTAAAAAACGTTAATTGAAATTGTGAATAAAAAGTATTGTCAAACCATTCCAATAACTTTTTTTGTCTCCATATCAATAACTTTATAATAATTACAAAACAAAATTTGAATATTAATTTGTTACTAGTATTTAATTTTCATTTTCTTAATTAATTATCGCTTACTTAATTAATTAATTTTATCTCTCTTTATATTAAATGAAAGGGATAAATATAAGTTTACTGTAATTAATTGTATTTGACTTATAAAAATATCATATTGCCTTCGCTATGAATTTGCGAATCATCCATTCGATTATATTTTCGGTGTATGTTTTTCTATCAACTTAAATTTTAAGTTTAGTAGTACCATAATTTTTTTTTTGGTATCTACTATCTAGTAGTATCATAATATAATGTATTATTGGTGTTCTATCATCAAAATTATCTTTAATACAAATCACCAAAAGAATTACTTGCTAATTAAATTGGTTTTCTCAATGGAGTTTTTATTTATCGCTGCTTTTAATGTATCCAAATTCTAATTTTTATTACTAACTTAATTTTGTCTCTCTTTGTTAAATGAAAAGAGATAATATCATTGCAATTAATTCAATTTGACTTCTAGAAAATTCAACACATTATCACTATGCATGTTTAATTTGCCTTTGCCCGGGAATCTTTGCCGTAATTTGCCCGCAACATTTATTGTTACATTCATCATATGCAAAGACTAGTTTTTGGTTTAATTAATAGAAGGATATAATTAAGTTTTGGAATTTATTGTGATCTATTAGGTTTAGTTTGGTAATACTGTGATTCTGAAAAAGCGGCTGAGCTCTTTGTATTTTCAAAAAACGGCCGACAAAAAGTTTCAAAATGATGATCGTTTGGTAAAATAACTCAAAATTATTTTCAATGAGCAGAAGCCATACATATTGCGTTTGGTAAATTTATTTGATAGTTGTTCTCAAAGTAATAAATTACTACAACGACCTTCTTGTTAGTATGTGATGCATTAATACAAAATTAAATATAATTAATTGAGGATAAAATTGATTTTTTATTAAAATAAAATATTAATTTGTCATTTTATTTTTTGAGGAGTCAGAGCCAGCTTTGAAAAGCTACTCTTGCGAGCTCTCAAAAGCACCCTCGACTCTCAAAAGTCAGGAACAAAAGTTCATTGACTTTTTGCTTCTGACTTTTTGAGTTACCAAATGCAAAAAGATAACTTCTGTTTTTTGAGAGCAGAAGCACTTGAACGAAAAGTTTTATCAAACTCATCCTTAATAATAATAATAAGTTGATGGTTTGACTAAATCCTTAATAATAATAAGTTGATGGTTTGACTAATAAAAACTTTGCTGCATATAAGGAAAAGATAATAATGAAAGGTGCTTGCTAAGATACGTTGATTAATTAATACGTATCGATACGATAAGAAAATAAACCAATATAAAATTGACATGTGTGTTGTATATATCCACATCAGTTTTTATTTTTTAATTTATTTTTAAAAAAATATTATATTATGTTAATATACTAAAATAACCTTAGACATAAAAATGAAAATACAAAAATATTTTATAAATAATTATTAAAAGTAAATATATCTTTTTAGTTATTTTTTATTAAAAGGGTAAATAATCTTCTTTATTTTTATGCGGCAAAAATATCATTTTAAAAGACAAATTAAAAATTAAATAATATTTATTCAATAATCTAAATATATGAAAACAAAACAATCAAATCAAGAACAATGTTAACAAAAAAAAAAATCAAATCAAGAACAAGAACAAAAATTTCTAATTGCTAAAACAAATCTCTATTCGCGCAAAAAAATTCCTAAAGTTCACCATGCCTTCCCAATTCCCAATTCTCACACCCACTTGGGACCCAGTAACCCCTAATCATTAGGGATGGCAATCTGGTCCGTCCCGCCCCGTCCCGACCTGCCCCGCCCCGAATGGGGCGAGTATTTGCGGCGGTCGCGTGGGTATGGGGCGGGTATGGGTATTGGTCGCCCCGCCCCGTTACCCGCCCCGCCCCATATACGTATATGCATAGTTTAGTTTGATTTTTTAGATATTTAATAATATTTAGATGGTTGTTTTGGTAATTTTAGTTTAGAAAAATCTTAAATTTAATTTTCTTTTGGTTTAAAATGATTGTATTGTTGTCATGTTGCAAATAAATATATATTATTTATAATTAATTATATTTCTAAAGTATTTTATTAGATAATGAATAATTTTATTGAGTAATTTAATTTAATTTACTTATGTTATAGATACCCGTAGATTTGGGTATGGGGCAGTATATACCCGTAGTTTTGGGTATGGGGCTAAAATTTAAATACCCGTAGATTTGGGTTTGGGTATGGGTACTTGAATACCCATCCCGACCTGCCCCATTGCCATCCCTACTAATCATAATCTATATTGTATTCTCATGTAGATTTCATGTCTTTGGATTCCTTGCCTAAGTTGCCTTGGAGGATAACGTTGAACTCATTCCTATCAATTTGGCTTATCTTCTGAGGCTTAAGTCAGTCAGTTTGGGTCGTGAAATTTGAGGCGGATGAGAATAGGGTCTTCTAAGACAGATGACTTGCAAGGCTTGCCATTTAACAAGCTTTTGTTGTGTTCTTGATGGTTTTGCTGTTCTCTTGTAAAAACTTTAGTAACCACTGTTAGAGCTCATAGCATGTGAAATCCCAACGAAGAAGGTGGTGATGACAATGTTGCTATTACTATTTCCAAAATTTAACCATTTAAAAGTTTGAGTAATTGCCTCATTTCTTTATTTGATAGAGTTATGTGTATGAGCTAGGGCCATAGGAGCTCAGACGATGAATATTTTCTGAGTTTTCTGGGTTGTAGAAAGAAATTGGGGATTTCAATTTTTTGTAAAGTGTTTATTAGATTTATTTTACTTTATTTTAATTTCTTTTATAAAAGGTTTGTTATAAAAATAAAGAATTATATTTGAATTTTTAAAAAATAATTAAAAGAATATATTAACTTTTTAATAATATTTATAAGGATATTTTAGTATATATAATGGTATAATAATTTTTAATAAAGAAATAAATGCTAATGTAGATAAAAGTAATACACATGTTAATTTTTTATTGATTTAATTTTTTTATTATATCAATACATATTAATTAGTCAACGTATCGTAGCCGCCACCGTAATGGAAAGAAATGATATCAAGATTATGAAATCATCACTTTTATTCCCAACATGAATCATCATAATTCAATTTTATTCTTCTACATAATATGTAGACCGTAACTCGATTGACCAAGACCATGATTAGGCAAAAAAAAGTGTAATAATAAAAATGACATAATAATATTAAGAGGAAGTCTTAACATATTTTATTGGATATTATCATAGCAAGTGATTTAGATATAATTAAAATTCAGGTGTTTTTTAATAAATTAAATATTAAATTGACCTCTTAAATTTGGAACTTTGATTAAATTGATTCTCGAAATTTAAATGGCATTAAATTGACCTTTTACTTTTACGGTTGTAACTCAAGTTGGTCATTTTATAGATTTTTGTTAAAAAAACATTGATATGATCGTTAATTATTTGTGTTGGACTCTTATATAACAATATTGTGATCTATTTGCACCAACACAATATCAAAATGAGATCGTTTGAGGATGAAGGAAGTTAAAATCTATCTCAAACAACACATTGAAAGATAAATTTTAACTTCTTTCGTTCTAAAATGACGTCATTTTAGTACTGTATTGGCGTAAATAGATCATGACCTTATTTTATTATAGTCCAATATGGATAATTAACGTCCATATCAGCGTTTTTTTATGGACAATCTTAAAATAGTCAATGTGAATCACAATCATAAAAATAGAGGACCAATTTGATATCATTTAAATTTCGGGATCCAATTTGATCATAATCCCAAATTTGAGTGGCGATCTGATATTTAACTCGTTTTTATATTTTTTATTGTTGATCTTTTATATATATATATATATATATATATATATATATATATATTATAATTAAAATCTATAAAGATCAGTATAAAAATACAGGAACACCTAATTCTTAATTATATCTCAAACGTTTTCAATATTATCATATTTGAGAGATGGAGATGCCGAATTAAATTAAATTAGATTTGACTGATCCTCATCCTCTTCTTATGCTTAGGAAAGATATTAGCCACATCCAAGAGGTTGGTGTGTTGCATCTTGGAGATTCAAGCTTATTTTTGGGTGCTATCACATACATAAAACAATTATTGCATCCCATCACAATCAATGATGAGGACACTACTTCTTCATCATAATCATTTTTCAAATCACCATTCTTCCTAGCCTTGCTGCTTTTATTCTCTTCTTGTCCCTTGTTGGCAGCATCGCATGATTCAACAATCTTCAAAGATACAAACAATATATAATGAAAACTAATTAAAAGCTCTGTAAAAAAAAAAAAAAACTAATATTGAAAGAAAGAATCTATATTATCATAAACGTTTCATTTCCACCCTGATGGTGAACAAATTTAGACTATGTCTAGTTAATTTTTATTGTCTTTCAAATATTTTTCTAAATTAAAAATATGAATCTGGATAAGAAATATTTTCAAATCATTATTATTCTTCAAAAGTTTAATTTAAAACGTTAAGGGTAGAAATTATTACACATTCATGTGTCCTACTCCTATTTTAAAATGTTTTTTGTTATATTTCCTTTTTAAGTTAAGCAATTGTAATTTATATGGTATTGTCTCTTCTTTTATTACAAGAAATTTTGAGTCAGAGCATCATTTTGTAAAATGATTTATGCAAAATAAAAAATATATTAACGTAAAATTGTGAATAAGAAGTATTTAATACTTTAAGGTAGGTATTATTAAACATTTGTGTTTTCTATTGGTTTTTAAAAATGTTTTTTATTTCTTTTCTTTTTAGGATGAATAAATGTAATTCATAAGATATTGTTTCTTTTTACTTTATAAGAGATTTCGAGTCCAAATCTCACTTCGTAAAATGATTTATACTTAATTTTAAAAATTTGAACATGGACAAAAAGTATTTTCAATCCGTTATTATTCTTCAAACTCAAATTTAATATGATTATGAGTAGTAATTATTATACACTCGTGTGTCCTATTGATATAATTTTTTTTAAGATGAGCTATTGTAATTCATATGATATTTTCTTTTCCCTTCTCGTAGGAAGTTTCAAATCTGAGTTTTATCCAATCTAATCAACAAAATAAAATAAAAAACCTAATATGAATAAAAAATATTTTGAAATTATTATTATTCTTCAAACTCAAATTTAATATGACGATGATATGCTTTATTTTTGTCCTATCAATACTTTAAAATTTAAAAAGGTGTTTTATTATTATTTTCATTTTAGGAGTATGTGTAATTTATATAACATTGTCAGCTTTTTTTGTTGTAAAAGGATTTAAATTTAAATGATAAATATAGGAAAAATTATACGATAAATTTACCATAAAAACTTAATATAAGGAAAATATAATAAAATAAAATAAATCTCATCTAGAAATTTAAACTAACAAAAAAAATTATGAAAATATTTTCTTTGCTAAATGCTCTCTCCACTCTCTTCTCTCTAATCTAATATTTATTATAAAAAAAATATAAAATTTAGGTTTATAATTTATTACGTATTCATTATGAAAGAGAACTGGTGTTGGGCCACCGCCGCTCCTACCTTGCAATGATGGCTCATCTCTTCTTTTTTGTCTTCCTTGCCTACTTTCAACCCCTCCTATCTCTATCTCTTTTCCCCTCCCCCCCCCCCCCCCACCATC
>JASCZI010000097.1:51998-62174 GCA_036250425.1 Stylosanthes scabra
GGATTTGTTGGAACCAGTGAATGAGCTTGATCACAAAACTTCTCTTGATTGCCAAGTTACCTGTAAATCTTTGGATAAGCTGCATGTGCTGGACAGAGAGGAAGCTCTGATCAGAGAAGGGCCTCAGATGGAGTATCGTGCAAGCCACTTTGAGGAGGCAGATGTAGCCAGGAAAGCAAAGAATGTTGTGTCACCAGAGAAAAAGTTAGCTGTAGTTCAGAAAGAATCCTGCGTTCTTACTTCTTCCTTGAAGAATTCTTCAACTCCTTTGCAAGTTGCCAGTCAAAATTCATCAGGAAATTTGTCAAAGGAAGTTAAAGCATCAAAATCTGGTTCTGTAAGAAGTAAACTGGAAATTGATGAAAGTAATGTTGAGGTGGGTGATCTTTTTTCTGCAGTTGATACTGGAGACATTCTGCATAAATACACAGATGAAACAGTTTCGAACTTTACAGTTGGGGTGTCATCTGCTGCTCTTATAGATCAAGTGATAGTTGAGGCCCCAAACAACATTTCCTTGTGCGAAAAAAATGACTTATTGAGGCAGAAACGGCTCAGCGATGAAAAGGATACTTCTCTTTCAACTGAGTTTCAGATTTTTAAATCTTCCGGAGAGAGTTCAGTTCATGATGTGAATCATTCGTTCCCTCATCATAAAAGAAGAAAGATGGAAATCGAAGAGGGGAAGTTTCTACCCTCTTCTTCAGATTTTCTTGATAAGCCACTTGATTCTATTGACCAAAAGTCTGTAAGTAGAGATCTGTGTACTGAAGATAATCCTGAAGCATTTCAAGATCAGTATTTGATATCTGATCAGGGGGATGATACAGAAGAGGTGCAATGTACCCCGCCTTGCGAAACAATGGAAGGGTCGTCTCATAAAGTGAGCATAGCAGAGGTACATATTATTTCTGTTTTACAATCTGAAAATATTAGATTGATTTCTCTAAGTTGATATCACTTAATATGCCATGTCAATTTTATGTACAATCAGAGTAATGAAAGTATCATACAGTGGGGAGAGATTAGTTTGAAAATCCCAGATTCACAACTCGATATACAATACATGCACAGTGGAAGCGCAGATTAGCCTTGGTTACTAGTTTTTTAAAAACTTAAGAGTGCTTTTCAAGTTATCTTTTTTCGAATGCACTACCCCGTAAAATTTATTCAAAGAAAAAAAGAAAAGAAAAGAAAAAACCATTGGAAGCTAATAAAATTCACTGCATTTTTTTATAGTCAGATGAGAATGATGATAACAAATCTTATGTCTCAATAATTTTTCTGTTTTATTACGTCTTTCTTAATCAACTCTATTTCAATGGTTTCCTGTCGGGCAGAAACTTCTTTTGGATGGAAGGAACAAAAGCGTAGACAACCTTCCTTTGGAAGATAAGAGGGACGATTCATGGCATCCTCGGTTAAATGGTGGACAGGGAAGTGCTCAACGTCTAACTTGTGTCGAAGATGGCAACTCAGAAGGAAGAATTTATCTAGAAGGGACTGATAAGTTCTCAGATATTTTATCTGTTTCTTCAGGGATCAAATGCGCAGATTTGATTGACACAGATGTTACTGTACCAGAGTTTGATGGGTTCATTATGCCAACTGATAATAGACACCCATGTCTTTCTGGAGATCAGATAGAATTTGAGAAAATGAATCCACTGGAGAACTCAGTAGATTATTCGTCCCTCGGTAAATCTAGATTCATGCATTCTCCATTTTGTTATTCTTCAACCCCTTGTAAGTTGCATACTATACAAGGCCTCAATCAGTCTTTACCTAATGGCCTTTTGGAGGGAATGAATCTGGGGACTTCTCTTCCGCAAAACGATGAGAGTACAAGGGCCCTCTCTGATTGCCTACCAAATAGTAAAGTTCAATACACACCTTCAATTCAAACTCTTTGGGATAAAATTAATGCGTATGGAAGTTCAGGGAAGCGGTCAAGTTTGAAACTGGAGCTTCCTTGCATTAGTGAAGAAAATGAAAATGTGGATGAGGTTGCTGACACATCCCAAAAGGGCATTGGTTCAGAAGGAATGACTAGCTCAATTACACTGGAACCACTTGCTGATATTATGGATAGTGCAAAACCTTCTGCAGCAGCTTTACAAGATGATATTTTAACTGAGGGAAGTACAGATTTTGTGGACTCACAATTGAATTTCAGTGGCACTCATGATAAGTTAAGAAAGAAGCTTGACAAGAAGGATAGCAATAGGAAAAGATTCAAGAATAAGGGGAAGGAGAACCAGAGTGTTCCTCTTGGAGCAAATGGTGCAAAGAGGACTACAGAATCACTTAGCAGGCCCAGTAGGTTGAAGTTATCTGGAAAAGATAGTTTGAAACCAGGTTCCACTATCTCTACAGGGAAGACTTCCTACAACAATATTGTATCCAACATTACTTCCTTCATTCCATTAGTTCAACAAAAACAATCAGCAGCAGTTGCAGTTGCTGCAGGTAACCTTTTTTTGTTAATTAAAATATTGGCTACACTTAAAAACAAAGTTATTTTCCTATCACAAAAGATTGTCCCCTTCGAGATTGAAATTCATCAGAAGGACTTAGGATTACACATGAATGTTGCCTTTTTGATAACCTGTGTGAACATGCAGGCAAAAGGGATGTCAAAGTCAAGGCTCTGGAGGCTGCTGAAGCTGCAAAACGTATGGCTGAAAAGAAAGAGAATGAACGCAAGATGAAGAAGGAGGCATTAAGAATTGAGCGGGAAAAATTGGAGCAACATAACCAAAGGCAGCAAGAGCTGCAGAAGAAAAAGAAGGAGGAAGAGCGGAAGAAAAAGGAGTCAGAAATGGCTGCAAAGAAGAGACAGAGAGAAGAAGAAGAGAAGAAAGAAAAAGAAAGGAAAAGGAAGCGTCTTAATGATGCAAAGAAGCAACAGCATGAGCAAGAGAAGATACAAGCTAAGAAAGAAGATAAACAAGTACAAAGCCGAGCAACAGTAAAAGCTTTCTTCTAACAAATTAGTTCCTACTATTTAATTTGTCTGTCTTTTTTATTACTGGTAACGCTAATGCATGGGGTGTCTGGTATAGGGTGAACAAGTCCGAGAAAGCAAGAAACCTATGGATGAGAGAGAAAACCATCAGAAATTGCAAGTGCACATTAAGGAGGGTAATATGGAGCCTGTTTCTGCAAGTGAACCTTTGCATACCAGGAATTCCACAAATGATAAAATAAAAGAAAGCTGTCCTGCATATTCTGAAGCTGTAAGTGGTGGTGCCAATAAAGAAATGGTACTATTAAGGCGCACTTCTATTATAAGTCATAATCAGCATTTGTAGTTTGTGTTGTGAAAAACAGTCATCCTGATACAAATATATTTATAGGTGATGGGCAATTTGATCAAAGCACCTGAAGATGATGCCTTCATCAACGAACACCCATTACAAGAGCAATCATATGATATCTCTCCGTATAAAGAATCAGATGATGAAGATGAAGATGAGGATGACAAACCAAATAATAAGTTTATCCCTTCATGGGCAAGGTTTGTGATTGTTCTTGTTTTTGGTCTTTCGTCAATAAACTTTATTGCAGCCTCTGTAAATGAGATGCCTTGGTCTGAAAACCATCGTGCATTTGATTACATGGGGGCACATACAGTCATACAGTACAGAGTCGTAATTCAAACAGAGAAGGGAAATACAAAATCATATAAAAGGCTAAAAATTAGTATGAAGTTGATAATATGAACCTAATAAGGTGGAATGTATGGGGGTTGGGGCGGGGTTAGAAAAATTGAATTGGTGAAAATTATTATTAGAAGAAAGAGGGATGATTTTGTGGGTTTATTGGAAACATAGAAGAGTAACATTGATAGGAGTTTAGCTTAAAAATTTGGGGAGGAAGCTCTGGGATATAATGAGAAGGAGTGGAGGCTGATGGTTCAACTGGGGGGTCCTCTCTGTGTGAATGCTCTTTGATTCTATGGGGTGAGAGATTGGTTGTGTTAACTGGTTGCATTAAGGAAAAGGATTTCAACTGTGCTATATGTATAATTTATGGGCCACATACATTGGAAGAAAGGAAAGAATTCTGGGGTGGAGTAGTGGACTGATTTGATTAAGGAGGAGGCAGGAGCACTTATGCTATATGGGGGAGGAGGAGGCATTGGGGTAGAGAATTCAGCATTTGAAAATTTTGCAAAATGAAATGATGGATTGGTGAAATAGGATTTCAAGCGCAAACACAAAGGTGTAGAGTCAAATACTGGGATGGTTGTTATTGCTTATACTTTTATTGTTATGTTGTGGTTTTTATGATTTTTCATGGTGTGAAACCAGTACGTATTTTTTTTTTTTTTTTTCTTTTGTTGGCTTCTCATGGTCTGAAACCATTGTTACTCACATCCCTTTGGGAATGCTTGTGAGTCTTTTGTAATGATTGGAAGAAAAAGTTGATACCAAGAATATCGGTTGCTTTAACTCCATCATATGAATCTGATTTACTACATTTACTGAATCTGATTGCGTTCTGCAGTAAGCATCGCTTGTCTCTAGCTGCTTCTTCCCAGAAAATGGACCCGGAAACGATATTTCCTCAGCGTAGTTTTTGCAATATAGCAGAAGGTAACTCTTCGAATTTTGTTTTCGTTTTTGTTAATTTTTGGGATTTTTCCCCCAACTTCATAAATGTATTTTCATGGAGTATCACTGAGGAAATAAGAACTTTCTGTTTTGTAGTACTCCTTCCAAGGAAGCTTCAGTCATATTAGCAATTTATTGATTCCAGAAGTAGCGATTCTTCAGTATCATAATTTTGGGTTTTTGTTAAGGTATGCTATTTCTGGACGGTTACTAGTAGCATTGTGTCTCACTGTAACTCATTTATTGAGTTTCATGTGCTTGTTTGTGTGGTGCAGGGTTTCGAAGAGCTTTCATTGAGCATGAAGTTGTAGCAGCTTATGAATTTCTTCCGTACCTTTTCATCTGTTGAGTATAGATTCTAATTAGATTGCCTATGGACAGAAGTCCTTTTGTATAGTTTCATCAATATGTATATATCAGTGAAATGTGTAACTCTAACAGATTAATGGTACTTGCTCAAAGATGTCAAAAAGATCTTTCAACGAAGAATTTTGTTTAACCCCATTTTAAAGGACTATTTATGGAAGGAAGTATAAATTTAAAAGAAGTAGCAACACTGTATTCACCATCTAATGGTTGAAAAAAAAGAATCTTTATATGAAGACAATCATTGAGTCTTCCTTGGAGGGAAAAATTGAAATTGGATATGAGAAATTTTCCTAGTTTGAGTTTGTATTATAATTCAGTTTTAATAGACCCCTGGTTAATGGTTCATTACACGTAGGAATTTTTTTTGTAAATATTGCGTTGGTTCTTGTGGTAGTATCTATTATTGAAAAGATGGTAAAATCATGGCTAAGATGGTTTGGACATGTGGAAAGAAGACTGACAGATTACCTAGTTAGGAGGGTGGATGAGATGGAAGGTGGATAAGGGGTGAAAGACAGAGGAAGACCATTCATGAGGTGGTCAAACAAGATTTACATGTAAACGGTCTCTGTAGACATAATATATGATAGAGCTCAATGATATCATTTGATCAATGTAGCCGACCCCATCTAATGAGACAAGGCTTTGTTGTTTGTTGTATTGCATTGGTCCTTGTGTTTGTATTATATTTGAGTGGTTAAAGGTAGTCAGTGTCTGTTGAGAAAATGTGTTGGCTAGGCCTGTTGTGGATGGCTAGGCCGGTTGTGGATAGGAGCAAGATACTATTTTTAGTACAAGATACCTTTTTCAACATATTCTTTCCTGCAGTATTACTTTATTATTGCAGTTAAAACCAAGACAGTTTCTTCATTATTGCAGTGTTCCGTTGCATGATCTTCTGGGTAGTATAAACGCTTAAGTGGTTACGCTCATCATCTGGTGATTAGACTCAATTTTTTTTGCTGCAGAATTTAGTTTACTCGTTATAATACGAAGTACCAACTCGTGCAATTATCGTTACATGGCTGTTGATTGTTGGAAAATATAAGACACTAACTTGATGATGATTTTGATTTTCTATTATTTTTGGCTCATCTACTTTGCTCATTTTGTCGAGATTAGAGTCATTTTGTGGTGAGCAGATTCAATTTTTTGCTGCTCTATTTGCCACATGTCATGCTGAGTTTGATAGTAATCATTTTGTGGTGAGCATATTCAATGTTTTTCTGAAGAGAATTACCCTCTATATTAGCCTCAACATGTCATGTACTGAGTTTTCAAACCAATAAGATAGAGTCTGGATATTAAAACTCGCACATTTCTGATCTTAATAGATTTTATTGGTAATAACTCTTCAAGGAAAGAAATCAGTTATGAAACCATGGGATTGCTGTGTGACGAAGCCATTTGTCGAAACCTGTAAGTGGTAACTCTTGAGCTCATTTTGCTTTTCATTTGCTATACCAATCTTGAGTTTTCATCTCCTGATTGAAGAGCTTGCTGAACTCTCATCTGAGACTGAATTTCAGGCATCAATTTCTAGAATATATGAATACCTGTTAACTTTGGGTATTTCATAAAATTCCAGTTGGTACCTTAGCTATATTTTGCATTTAACAAGCCTTCCATACTGTTTGTGTATACATGTTAAGCTTTAGTTCATAATATTACAAATTAAGTATAATTTTTTAAGAAGATAAAAAAAGTATATGCGTTCAGTGTTCTATATGTTAAGCTTATAATTCATAATGTTACACATTAAGTGCAATTTTTCAACAAGAAATAGAAGTTACTGTCCTTATGTGTTGCTGTAATCTCCTTGCAGGCATTGCAGAACATGTTACTCTTTCGATATCTTGCAGAACATTAGCCTACTTTTATATTCCAAAAAATTACAATATCTTGCAGAACATTGATCCATTTCTTGGTCAGTTTTGGAAAAAGGCAACAGGCAACGGATTCATTTGAAAGCCAACCAAAAAAAAAAAAAAATTAGCCTTCTTTGGTTCCTAAAGGCTTATTTGTACCGTGTCACCAGTGTGGTTTAAATATGTACCCTGCAGCCGAGGCTATAGCCAAGTGGTGGAGCATGATCTCCTACAAGCTGCATATGCGGGTTCCATCCCTAGTGATGGAATGTGAATTAAGTGTGTGTGAGTAAAGATGCCTAATATTGGGGTTGTCTAATTATATGACAAAAAATAAAAATGTACCCTGTAATATGCTATTTTCTAATTCCTGAAAAGTCAAATGCAATACAGTTATATATTAAACGACTTCAGCAAAATTGTTAACCGCATGCAGGACTAGAGACTAGATTAAAAAAAATATGAAGAAACAATTCAACATGGGAGCATAAAACTCTACAGCAACTAATGCTGATACATATAACTATGAGCATTTAATGATGCTGAACTATGAAAATATGACCAGGTAATGCTCCGGATCTGCACAACCATAAGCTAGTAATGCTCATATATCCATAACAAAATTGCATGGGATCATGGGACAGAGAATGCACAAGAGCTGTTTGTGTGCGCTAGAAAATATTGATACATAATATCCTTGTTTACTGTCTAAATAACAAAATGATGAAAATGTTCATCTAATTAGAGAAAGGTATTATTATTATTATCTTACAAAAAGGTATTGCAAAATCAAAATAACTAGGAGAAATCCATAGAGAAACAAAACATTCAGATGCTTCAAAAACAGTACAACTGCAAATCCTAAAACTGCCCTGCCTAGAACAGAGAGCTTCGCTTGCCCTTCTTGTCACCATCAATCTCGAAGTGCTTGCACCTCTGCACAACAAAGACAATCTGATTCATCATTTCTCAAGCAAGTGAAATTTCTCAATAGAGAGGACCATTTAATAGATGCAAGTGAAATTTCAAACCAAAAAAGTTTAGACACACCAATTAAAAATCTGATTCATCCTTTCTCAAGCAACAAACAAAAATAGGATATCAGTAATAAACTGTAACTTGCGAACCTCATCGCCCTTCTTGACATGATCACCCTTTTTCTTAGTAAAATTAATGCTGCCAACCATAGTAGCTCCTATTGCAACAACTGCCACCTGAATCCAAATCATATATTACTCCCAGATACAATACACGTAAGCAAGAGAAGTAACAAAAGAGGTACCTTAATCCAAAATCTTGAACTGTCATCAACTGTATTAAATGCCATTAGACGGCAATCAGCAGCACATACAGCAATGTCATCACATTCAGGAGAGGAAATTGGTCTTGAACCGGACTTTAACTCTCTAATGAAAAACTCATTTAATGTCTGCTCAGAAAAAGAAAAAAAAAATGTTCATCTTCCAACAACTGCTTGTATACAACCAAGCCTTTATTACCAACTCAATGGCCAGAAACATTCTTTCAGTTCTAGCCTTCTAGGAGCAAGTTCTAGCAGGATCAATAGAGATATATATTCTACTAGCAAATAATAGATATCATATGGGTCTTTTTATATTTCAGATCTTCTTTGTCCCTAAATTTTGTCCTATTAACTTACAAAAATCTCATTAATAACTAACAGGATTCAGAGCAAGTTCAGGAGCAACCGTGCATCAATAACAAATGAATTAGAACTCTTTCAGAACTTTTGGCCCACCTTAAAGTGTTCTAATGGATTCAGAGCTTTAATTAATTCGGAAAGTGCAGAAGGATTAGTCTGCAGAGGTGGTTCACTTTCAAATGCTCAAATCACAACTTTTATTTGCTCTAATCACTACATGGACATGCTATAATTTTCCCACTTTTTACTATATAATGGTCAAAGTGTTCAACACTTAAACAATGAAGTCTTTCATTCACAGAAACAAACACAGCAAGTTATGAATTTCAATAGGCATATTAAGGAAGCACCATTGGAGTCAACATCGATACACGGCAACGATGGAAGATAACAATTTCGTGTTCATAACATTAATAACTAAACTCACAAATATAGAATTCTTCTCAACCAACCAAAAACTTCATCGTAATCAAGCGAATTAGTTTCAAGCTTAGGAATTTATAGACGAAAAAACAGTTTCCATTACTTTACGAAAGTAATTGTCTACATCAAACATTACACCATATCCTAATGAACCTTCTTGTAGATTATCAGACATTGAGCATATGGGTAAAACAAATTTTTCCAACAATATAAACACAAATAAACAGTACAAATTCATGGGATTAAGATTTTTTCGAACCATTATCCACCAACGACACATATCTAAACCAACTGGCCCTGCACAAATTAATCTACTCCTAGTTAGGCAAAACGCGAGCTTAAGACGCACATGAACCCTTACCTTGCAACAAAAAGATAAAACCGAGCAACCATCCAACCAATCCGAAGACCTCTGCAGCAATAAGATGCCTATCAGCAGCCTGTGCTCTCAACTTCAACAACTCAACCGTCTTCTACATCTTTCCTACCTCACCTGCGAAAGGCTCTGAATCAGGGTCTGCTCACCGGAAAAAGGAACATTCTCGCGCCACAAGAAACATGACACAATCGAAATACCAAAACATAAATAACATTAGAGATACTCTCAAAATTGGAAAAATACAGCCAAACACCGGCTAAGAGACAAGAAACAGCTAAAGTATAGAGCCGTCAGGGTGCCAGCCGAAAACAATGAAAAATTTTTAAAAAGGGAGACATTGCTGACCGGTCACTTGCACATTGGTTATGATTCCTGATGAGTGAAGTTCACCAAAACTCCCCACAAGAACAGCAGCCATCCTTAAAGTGGTGAAAGCGGTTTGTATCTCGTACAATAATCTCCCTACTAGTAAACTTAGACACAAGTTTCATAAAATTGTGGCAATCACCACAAATTCTTAGGTTTTTCATAATCCTTATTGGTATATCTATATCACTAGGCAAAGACATCAATCCATAGGTAACAGCAAGTTTCTCACTGTGATGCTTCAGAAGCATCTGTTTCCTGCTCTCATCCACATCATGCAGGTCATGGTTGGTATCAACTTTGTAATTTAGCTTCTTCAGCTCTTCTACCAAATTATCCAAATAATCATAAATCATATTGATTTGTGGGTGGTTTATTTCGCCAACAGTAAATGAATGAACCTTGTTCTTTATTTCGATCCAACTTGAACCCCTCTCCTTCCGCAGATCAGTCTCTCTCAGAAGCTTCCTTGCTCTGGCAACTTCCTCC
>JASCZI010000097.1:62184-108586 GCA_036250425.1 Stylosanthes scabra
AATGTTTGCTAGCAAGACATGGTTTCCAGCATTGTCAGGTTCCATTTCAAACAGATGCTTGGCTGCAATCTCAGCAAACTCAATAATGCCATAATTTCTACATGAGGCTAAGAGTGAACCCCACATAGAAGTTGTTGCTTCAAATGGCATTCTCTGAATCACGTCATATGCCTTGTGAACCAATCCTGCACGACCAAGAATATCAATCATACATGAATAGTGAAGGGCATTGGGTGAAATATTGTGCTGTCTGATCATGAATTGAAAGTACTTCTCTCCTTCTTTATACAAACCCATATGGCTACATGCGTTTAACACAGATACATAAGTTACTTCATCAGGAAGTAACCCACTCTGCTGCATTTTTTCAAATAAGATCCTGGCCTCTAGCGCACAAGCATGTTTAGCAAATCCTGAAATCATGGCATTCCATAAAACCATACTTCTCAAATCCACACCTTGAAACACAAGGTAAGCTTCCCTTATGCAGCTGCATTTAGCGTACATATCTATAAGGGAGGAAGCAACATATACATTTGAGCCAAATCCATACTTCCATGACATTGCATGCACTTGTTTCCCTTCAATCAAAGTTGCCATACCTGCACAAGCACAGATAGCAGAAGAAACCATAAATGGGTCCTTATCAAAACCGATAAGCTGAGCATTGTGAAAAAGCAGCAAGGCTTCCTCAAAAAGACCATTTTGAACATATCCTGTTAACATTGAACTCCACGTAACAGCAGTAGTTTCCGGCATAGTCTCAAACACCCGGCTTGCATCTTCCATTGAAGAGCACTTAGCATAGACGTCAAGTAAAGCAGTTCCAACAAAACAATTTGAATCTATGGCAGCCTTAATTGAAAAAGCATGCAGTTGCATGCATTCAAGAATGGCACAATTCAAAGCACATGCACATACAACACTGGAAATGGTAAACTCATTGAAAGGGGTTCCCTCTCTTTGCATTTGAATAAAAATCAAGAGAGGTTCTTGATCCTCTGAATTCTGGGTAAGTGCACCAATAATTGTGTTCCAGGAAACCAAGCTTCTCACCGGCATTTCATCGAACATTTGGCGAGCATCATGAACTAAAGCACATTTGGAGTACATGTTAATCAGCATATTTGAAGTTAAAACGTCGAATTCCAATCCAATACGAATAGAATGAGCATGACATGCCCTTCCTCCCATGGATGATCTTGTTTTGGCATATAACTGCACAAGATAGTGCAGATTTGAAACACGAGTAGCATCCACATTCCCATCCACATGAAGAACTTGTTTCGATTCTAAGAACTCTGGTTTAGAATCAGCAACAACTGTTAATTTCGTAAAATGGATGGCAGCATTGTCACAGAATCTCTGGCACCTTCTCAAGGTTTTCATGTCATCTTCTTTTTTTCTTTTGTTGGGTCAAGATGTCATCTTCATCATCTAAGAGAAGACGACGATTCAACGAAGAACAACCAATTTCCTTTTTTTTTTTTTTCTCTTCTTTTTTTGTTTGGACATGGTTCTCTTATTTGGGCTTAAGTACAAAACTTTCAGCCCATTTAGCAAGATATTTAGGCTATTTTTGTGGCCATATAATTTGGCCCTTTCTACTGAGATTGAAAAATAACTGACCAACAAACCTAACTTTAATTTCCAACAATTCTACGACCCCTAACCAAACAAAAAAACAATTCCATGACGAAATTTTTTTTCCAACAACTCCCAATAAAAAGAGTTTTTTTTTTTTAAATACAAAAAAAAACAAGTGAGTTTTTTTTTAAAAAAAAAAAACCAGTGGGTTTTTTAGGTAAAAAATAATTTTAGAGAACTTGTTAAAAAGGTAATAATGAATTTTTCAAAACTTTTTATTTATAATATCCATGACGAGTATCTTTTTGTCAACTATATCTTTTAATTTATTAATAGAAAAAAAAATAATGTTCTTTCCCCTGTCACTATCCCTCACTTCCTACAAGTCTCAATAATTTAACTATGCAGCTTTGATTAAGAGCCAATCAATCATTGCATATTAGGAAAATGGCGGTTAATTAAGCAAAGCCAGACACTGCACCTTTCAAAATGTTTGTATTGATTAATCTAATATTGCACTTTAAGTTTATATCACTCTTCATAAACATTGACGCTCTGCTTACTCCATTCAATAAAACAAAGAAAAAGAAACCAAACCTAAAATCATTATAAAAGAAAATAATATATGGGTCTACCTTACAGAACCTTTATGAACATTCTCCAATTCTTCCCTCCCTTTTTTTTTTCAAATAGAAATTCAAGTTTAACCAATGAATAAGATATTTAGTGCAAATAGGAATTTAAATATATTGGACAATCGTTACATAATTTCATGGCAACCTAACAAATAGAAAGAATGGAAAGATATAACTAAATGCAATATATAAACACAAAAATACAAAGAAAATGTATGTGAGGTGTGTTTGTGTGGACCTCACACCATGCTGTAAAGTTGAGCAGACAAAAAAACCAACCAACCCATTCTCTGTTGTTTTCAAATAAATAATATTTAGTTGAATTCTCATATAGTCAATACGCAAGTTGGTCTGAATTCAATTTAAGAAAGTCTTATCAATTTGATCAACCATATCTTAACTAAACCAAAACCTGAAGAAAACGAAAGAAACAAGAATGAGATACTGCAATCATCATCCACCGCATAATAGAAAGATAAATATGATGAGATGATATGATATGTACATTCGTGTCCAAAAAAATATATGATATGTACATTAAAAATACTCACTAATATAAAAAAGATGTATTTTGTATTTCATAAAAAAATTATTCTATTATAAATAAGTTTAATTATTTGTTTATTATATATTTTATTATCACAATAGGTGATTATTTGGTCACAAAAAGTGTGAATTAATTTAGGTTACACTATTTGTACAATAAAATCAGCCATCGATCAAAATCAGTCATTAATGTATAATACATATTAAAATATAAAATATATATTAAAAATGATAAAATAATATATATTTTTATATATAAATATATAATGACTGATTTTGGTGGCTAATTTTAATAAAATTGTTGATTAACTTATAACACAATTATATACTAAAAATCAACTACCAAATTAATAATTTGTAAACAATATTGTTAAAACATATTAAAATATATATTAAAAATTTGCAAAAATAATATATATATATTTATACATAAATAAATATATTGTAACTAATTTTTATGCGTATATATAACATAAGGTGAATACTCAAATGCAGTTGCCTTTATGTGAAGTTGTTTGTTAATTACCTTTAGATGAATTAATATATTTGACCAAAATGTAATCTAACGATTTCAAATGACAACTTCATATGAATTTAACTGCAACTAGTTACCACCATAACATAAATATATAGTAACTAATTTCATACTGATATCTTACCTTGAAAGTAGTATCTATATTTCAACCTCAATGTACTTTACAAAAATTGTTATTGTTATTATGAATAAAAAGACAGATAAAGCATGCAAGTTGCAAGTTGCGGTGAGTATGAAATATCATATAATAAATTTGTTCATATGGCTTCTCAATCAAATATGACTTCATTTCCGGTTTGGTTTCATGATAAGATCCTTTGAGACGGTCCCTACAGCAATGGCACCTTTGTCTACACGTGATGCATGTGATCACAAAATAAATCTTTCAAAACAAAGGCAAAGAAAAGGAAATGAAACGAAAACATAATGGAATAACAATTAGAGATAGCTAAGGAATATATAACTGAATATATAACAAGCACATCAAGAGTGAAAGCTAAGACAAAACTCGGAAAAATATAGGAATGGAACCCATTGAATTTTTTCTCCCATCATATCCAGTCTCATCACTAACAAAATCTTGAAAATGACATGTTAAGTTAAGCATAATATGAAGGGTATAAGTATCAAAATGGACCATGAACTGTACAAGGAAACTATCATATATATTCCCATTTCTTTTAACTATTATTGATGAGTGCATTATTCTTTATTGGGAAATAAGAATATATTATTGTTTGTTTGCGGAAAACATCCACATTATAATAGACTTAATAATCTTTTAAGTATAAATTTTGTTTCATATACAAAACCAAAATATAAGATACTCTTTATATATATATATATTGCTAACAAGTGTTTTAATTGAATAAATTTTTATTGAAGAAATAAAAAAGTTTAAAATTTTTAATATTTTGTAATCATTTAGTAAAAATTGTGCTAGGTAGCCAACTAGCTAGTGAACATCAGCTATTAAACATTAGCTCGATTATCAATTTTGAAAAATAAATCTGATTATCTAAAATAATAATAACTAATCATCTAAAAGTAAAGTAATTGACATTTAAAATAATAAAAATTGGTCATTCAAAATATTAAAATTAATCATTTAAAATTTTTAAAAAATATTATGGATTATGTTAGGTGTACACAAAAATCAGCCACCAATGTATAATACGCATTAAATCTTTCAATACGTATTATACATTGGTGGCTGATTTTGGCATGCAAATAAAATTTTTTTTAGTAAATAAAAGAGAACATTAAGAATTTCTACTAGCATAAATTTAAAAAGGCAAGACTCTTTAAAGTTTAAAAAAAAAAAAAGTGTATCACGTCCACTTGAACAAACCATATTAATTTTTAATAAACGCATCTTAAATTCTTAATATAGATTTGATTTGCATAATATTTTGTCTCACAGATTAATTAATAGAAAAATGCAAGGGGGGTGACTTTCGGCTTTGAACTTATCAAATATGTTCCTTTGCTTTTTAGTTTTGACCTTAGCTAGCTAGTGGAAAACCAATAGCAGTGGGACTTGTGAATTCATGTCCATTGACTGTTCTTGATTCGTTGAACACTGTTTATTACCAAAATATTGAGATCAGAACTAGAGCATCACTTTCTATAAGTGTAGTAAATCACAACTCTTATCCCCCCAGCTTTTAATATATCTTTAGCTTAAGACTCAACTTTTAAAATTTAGTTCATAGAATAAGATACTTTATATTTATAAATTCTTTAGAAATTATATATTCGATAAATGTAAAATTTGTAATACACTTTTTTACATTCAAGAACAATCTTTGAACATATACATATAGATATATAACCTAACAGCATTAGATTAAATAGGTTTTAGTGCGATATTAGAATTGAAATTGAAGAGATTTACTGAATCTCAAAAACTAGCTAATAAAGAAAAAAAATTGTTATATTTATAAGAGAATGAATAAGAGAACAGTCACAAAAAAAAAATGAATGAATAAGAGACAAAAGATGTTTTTTTTTTTTATTATTATTATTTATATGCACGAATCCAACACCTATATAGCTAAGTTAGTAGTCCTCACATGAACTCAAAAGCTTCTTCCAATAACTCTCAAGAAGAATGGAATATTGATGTGGATCTTATTCAATTCTTTAGATAACACGACTCTTTCCTCTATTCTTTTAATGCAGAGTTCATAATATGTATATAAATAAATTAATTACCCTCGATTGGAATCTTTCCCTTTTGTCACTTTTTCCATTGTTAAAATTACAGTAATGAAATAGCTTCAAAAATAAAAGATGCCACCGGCCAACTTAGATGAATGGGACCATAGAAAGAGAAATAAACTATGTGAGGATGGAGAAGGGAAAAGCAATTAATTAGTCGAAGAAAAACAAGAGAACAAAATGTACGGAGGAGAAGTCTACCATGAACTTGATCTATCTTAAATTTATTCGAATATTCTTAAACGAATAATTGAAATAATAATAATAATGAAGTATAAAAAAATCTTAATCATCGTTATGAATCAAAACTATGTTAGACAGTAATGTATGTAAAATATAAAGTGAATTCAGTTTTAATTATGTCTATAAACACTTAAAATGTTTAAAAGTATAGTTTGATTCGAATAAAATGACTAGTGCCAAATCAATGAAAACTTTAATATATATACCTGAAGAAAAAAAAAAGAAATATAAAGAATAAAATAGAGAAGGCAACTAAGAAGAAAACAAATGGTGACAGCAGACAAGAGGGTTTCAATTGGGACACAAAAGAAAACATGATGCCAACATATTGGCCCATAAAATTTTGTCCCTATGCCTACTTTGTCAATTAGAGTCCACTATCATCCAACTAACAAAGTTAGATAAGGCGTGAGAATGATGATTTGGTAGATTTATTTCTAATTACACTTTATTTTTGTTCCTAATCACTATTTTTAATTCAATTGGCATATTAGTTTAATAGTTATAGTAGCTACATTGAAGCTTAATATTTGAGGTGTCAGCAAGGCTAACATGGAAAGAAGAAATGTCTTATCAATAATGACAAATTCATATTTATAAATTATTCCATTGACGGTAATTGATTATGCGTGTGGAATAATTGGATCTCTATGAGTGGATTATTTTTGTAGCTTTGGTGAATGAAATAAAAATAACAAGGAAGCAGTGCCAATAGCTTATCTGATTAATGATATGCATCCACCCCTTGAATTAACTTTTTTCTTGCTGATTTTGTTCATTCTGAAAGATTCTGGTATGTTATAATGGGAAGGGTGCTGTATGTAATATCATTAGTGAGGAAGAAAGCCCAATTATAAATAAGTCCGAAAGCTGAAAGCACCACCGAAATCTCCATTTTTATGATTATTTTATATTATTGTTCACAGTGACTAAAATATTTTTAAAGTGCCCAATAGTTGGCATTCAGTATTTTCAAGTGCTAATACATTTGTGTAGAGAGGGGGATTGAGGTTAAAGTGTATGAATTATTATAGGAAAATTATATGGTATGTTATCATTTTTGGGGCGTACGGCATTCCATCGCTTTTTAGCCGTTGATTTTATTGATTTTAATTATATGGTATGAAATACTATATGCCGTCGTTTTCGCGACATACCGTATAATCTTCCATTATTATATAAAGTAAAAAAGAAGGGACAGAATGAAAGTAACAGTGGAATTAAGGTAAGTAAAAGTTGATAGAGCTGTAAATCTTACAAGGAAGTTAGATTTATGAAAGGTTACCAAATCGTACATGATGTGACCACACAAAGGAAGATGAAGGAGACTTGACACTTTTAATTAATTTTTGAAGGTGTATGCTAGTAAGTTTTAATAAATCCACTCCAATAATTAGAAACCAGCATAGCATAAGGCTTTGATAATCCCTCTTTTTAGAATGACATCACAACCACTTAATGTGTCACACTAATTAACTTTTTCAACCCCTGAAAAATATACGCTTTAGCCTTTAGCCAAAGTAATGATAGTGGTCCTCCCCCTCAAAAATTTCCAATGGCCATAATTTAGATGCCATTTACATCTCAAATTACACCAGTCACCAAAATCACATAAAAAAGGTTTCAAGGGTCAGTCTAGTACAACCTTACAAAAGTGAGGTAAACATCACACGATTGAGATTTGAGAGCATCACGTAACTTTTGGTTCATTGGGCACTGTCCTTTTCACCTTCATTTTGTGTTTTTCAAAATAATTAAAGCTGTTAATCAAGGATCGGAAACCCATCCATACTCATCATAAATCATAATCATAGGGTAGAGAATTTACAACAGGTAATGAATGGTAAGGAATGGATCATATTCATTCATATATATCCCTGAATGAAATAAAGCCGCCATTTTCACTATACAATTCGCCACTTCTACAAAAAGAAAAAAGAAAAAAGAAAAGAAAAGGGTGCACCCTATCCTAATATATTCTATTCTATTCTATTCTATTATTACTTGATTAATAAATATAATTCCACAGAATTCTTACTTACTAGTTACTAGCTAGATCTAGACTTTGGAATTGAGATCCTGAAATTCCATGGGTTCCACGTGGATGATTTCAAGATGAGAGGTGATCTTATGAAGAAGGGATCCATGGGAGTGGGCATCAAAGCTGGCATGGACACTGTAAAAAACATAGAAAAGTACAGCAAGAGCAGAAAAGAAGGCGAAGCGAAGATAGGATGGGCCATCAAGAGAGCCAAGGAGGAAAACGTTGAGGAAGATTGACAAGCATGGAATCCATGGCATGAGTGGGACACCCCAGAATTGAGGCTTCCTTGCTTGAGGGACCATGTACTGAAACACTTGCAGTATTCCAAGGGCAATCACAGCACACCCACTTAACAACCCTGCTTTTGCATTCCCTGTGGGTACCAACTTCCATATAAGCGTGAACATTATGCTTGTCATTGAAAATGAACAGAGGAAGGACATTGTAGGCCATGGATTCGTTGTTCCAATTGCCACATAGCGTCTGTAGATAACAGCGTTTGCTACCATGTAGAACACAAACAGTGTGCCTATGGAAACCAGGTTCAGAAGCACGTCTAGCTCTGTGAAAAGTGCTATTGCCGCTGTGAATATCCCTGAAGATAATATAATTGCAAGTTTAGGAAAAATGGAATAATTTTAGTTAAGTCAAAATGCACTACTAGAAAGGCATCAAAATCATGATTAGCTTTTAAACTAGGCTCATTATCGGTCAATGATTCCAATCAAGAATAACACTAACTGGGTTCAAATTCAATAGTGGAGATGGAATCAATGGAGGCCACTAATTATTATTATCATCCATTGGGAAAAATGCTTTATTATTCTTTTCTCACGAGTTGAAATTGAAAAAGAAACAAATGAGGGGAGGGTTGTCATTGTCCACAAGCATATACACGATTGCAACAGTTACTGTTACCAAATACATTGTGATGATTTCGTTTTCATGGAGTGGGGACCATGTTCTATAGCTCTACCACTACGAGGTATAGCTAAACATGGCAGACCTATACCCTATAGCTATTATAGCCCCCCCCCTGCCTTTACAGTGAGGCGAAACCAAAAAGTAACGCTGCTTTCAACCATCTCTTTACTCTCGCAATTTATATTGTCGATGCAGCTTGGTTTTTTTACTCGCACTTTCTTGGTACTTGGTAGCGTTATTTCCACACTACCACTCCTTCATTAGCATCTGATTATTATTAATTAATAATCAAATCAAATCATGCTTAACTTAAAACACATTATCCCCAATAATGTTATACTATGTGAAAAGAAAAGAACCACATCCTACTTGGGATGCCATGAGAAAGAATGCTCTAAACTCTATCCTTGCTAGGATAACCATCAGAGGGGCCAACCAAATACCCTGAATTATATGGCATTTATTGACCAAACGCAACAAATCCCCCCAAAAAAGTAAAAGATAAAAACCCCAACAACGTTTGTTTTTCAAGGGTAAGAATGAAAATGTCGTCCCATTCACATGAATCAGAAAACATTAATATTGATCTTATCACACAACACAAGGCAACAATATGAATATGATAAGCACGAAAATCCCAGAACCAATTTCATCAAAGTGGGTCCAACACAATCTGCCACTCTCCCTCCCTAATCAGTAATCATCAACACAGTCCACATCCACATCCATTCACGCACGCCACACACACATTGCCATTTCCCAACAACATATTGATTAAATAAAATATTAAAATCAACCACATAATTACCATGATGAAATCAAATTACAGCTTAATTAGTAGAATTTAGTAGAATTAGTATATTAAGGAAAAGGTAAAGAGAGGGTAATAACCAATAAGGGATGATGGGGTGTACGAATACTGACCTAGAAAAGCTGAGGCGTTGACAGGGGTGTTAGTTTTAGGGTGGACCCTTGCGAACCAAGTGGGGACCACGCCGGACCGTCCGATGACGCACATGTAACGGGCCTGACCAAGCATAGCAACTATCAGCGACGTCAAGATCCCGAAGCTGGCCCCCACTCCTATCACCCGCGACACCCATTTCCCTCTGAACGCCGCCGAAAACGGCGCTTCCGCATCGATCTGCGTGCACCATCATCTCTCATCACTCACTCCCCTCCGTACCATTTCCAAATAATTTAATTATTAAATAAATAAATAAATATTTGAATTACCAAGTCGTATGGGAGAAGCTTTGACATGGATGCTGCCATGAGGCAATAGAGAACAGTTACAATGGCCACCGACCCAGACACACCGATTGGTATGTCCTTAACTGGATCCTTCACTTCTTCAGCCATCGTCGATACGGCGTCGTATCCAATGTAACTCATGTAAACAGCTGAAGCCCCTAGAAACACACCGGAAGCACCGTGCGGAAAGAATCCAGACGGATATTTCTCCGGATCATTGGGCTCCGTGAAATTCTTCCAGCTCCCTCTCCAAAATCCCATCACTATCACGAACGCTATGAACGCAATGTGCAACGCCGTCAATATTATATTCACCACTGAGCTCTCCCTGGTACTGTCATTTTTTCATAGTAATGTTAGAATACTCTGTGAGCTCTCAATGAATGAATAGAATGAAGGAAGGAAGGAATTGAAGGAACCTGTAGCAGATGATGAGGGTGATGAGGAGAACGACGGCGACGGCCACGAGGTCTATCTGGTTGAAGCCGTTAGGGAGATACGGCACCGTGAGTCTCCACTTGGCGGAGGAGATGCCGATTGCGGTGCCGAGGTAAGAGGTGAATCCTCTGGAGACGGCTGCATTCGACAACACGTAGTCCATCACGAGGTTTGATCCCGTCAAGAACGCCGCGAATTCACCTGTTTCCAATTTCAGTCACAATTGCATGTCATTCAAAACGAATGTTCTAGAATGAGAGAAAAGAGAAAGCCAGAAGAAAGGTGTTTCCGACGGACCGAACGTGACGCGGAGGTAGCTGAAGGCGCCGCCGGCGACTGGCATGTCGACGGCGAACTCGGTGTAGCAGAAGGCGGAGAGAAGAGCGCAGAGGCCTGCAATGGCGTAGGAGAGGATAACGGCGGGGCCAGCGTAGAGGTGGGTGGCGCGTCCGGTGGTGACGAAGACGCCGGCGCCGACCATGCCGCCGATGCCGAGTGCGACTAGGTCGTACCAGCGGAGAGTGCGACGCATGTCAGATCCGGATCGGGCGCGGAGTCGGGTCATCTCGTCGTATGAGGTGGAGACTGAAACGGCACGCGTTGCAAGGCGGGAAGGAGTGTGAGAGAGGGCGCGTAGGTACGCGCTTAAGCTGGAAAAAGATGAAGGGGAAGCAGCAGAAGCAGCAGAGGCATCGCTTCCGCTGGCCATTGTTGTTTTGTGTGCCAATTAAGAAAGAGAGTGAGTTAGTGAGTGAGTGTTGTTTTAGTGAGGGAGAGGCGATAGGGGGGATTTTATAAGGAGCTATGCATTGCAAAACTTTGCTCCATATGTGTGAGTGGAAGAAACTGCTCAAGTATGATATTGCTGTATCCATCATCATTATTATTAATTAATTATAATTATAATTATTACAACATTTATTTATTCCCATAGTTAAAATTCTCACTTTAGTATAATTTTTTCATTTAAATTAATTATTTTTTTCTACAAACAAAATTCATGATTTCAAGTTCATAACAATGCATTAATATAAATTACTACATTTGTATAATGCCTGTAAAGAATAAAATATTTTGTACGAATATCTACTTTGATAACATTGTGATTTTTAAATTAGGAACAGTTGACCATGATTAGGCAAAGTAATATGTATTTTGTGAAGACTTTAAAAATGGAAAGTTGTTTGGAATAATCAAATAATGTGAGTTATGCTTGCTAAGTAGTTTATTTAGGTGCACTGCACACAGCACAGTGCACACTACTTTATTACACAAAATAAGGTAACAATTACTGGCGGATAAGAATATAATAATAATATCACAACTAAGAGAAATACAATCTTTATATAAAAAAAATCATATATTAAATTAATTAATTATTATCAAACTCCTCTTCCTTATATAATCAACAGAAAAGCTAAGGAAGTAGGAAGCAGATACAAGAACAAGTGAAGAGCGAAATTAATCTATTAAATTCTAATAAAGCTCCTGCCATTAGATGACAAAAGAAATATCCATCCGAATAAATAAAATAAAAATAAGATCAACAATACTATTTATTTTGGTGATGCGATTGAAAAGAGGTAGCAATGTAGGTATAGCAATCAACAAGGAATAAAAGCATCATCATAATTCATAGTATCATCGATGAAACCTATAAATAGAGGTGTCAAACAAGTGGCTGGGCCAAATACGAATCAGTCTGTTTCGAGCGACGAGTCAAAATCTGAAAAATGAGTTGGCTCATATTTTAAACGATTCAAAGAAGTACCAATTCAACTCAACTCGTCCGAGTTAACAAGTTAGACGAGCCGACCCGTTTAACTCGTTTTTAATTTTATCTTTTTTAAAAAAATTACTATATAATTTTAGTTTTTTTTATTTTATATCCATACAAAATAAAAAATATTTATGACATATGAATATATTTTTCATATTAAATTATATAAAAATTAAAAAATTTAATTAAAAATTAGAATTTATGTAACAAAATATATTTTATATATTAAAAAATAGGAAAAATGAGTTAGACGAGCCAATTCATGCCCGCTCGACTCGAACCGTCTAACTCGCGAGTTATACAATCCGAGCCAAATTGATCCGTTTTTAAATCAGTTCTAATTTTAGTGGCTCGACTCGCCCACATTTACGAGCGATCCGAGTCGACTCGCGAGTCGCGACTCGTTTTGACGGCTCTACCTATAAACCCAAAATTAGAGTGCGTATGGTTTGCGTTTTCATTTTCTGTTTTTATTTTCAGTATTTTTTGTTTTTTAGATTTTGTGAAGACAAAAATGAAAATAATGAAAGCAATAAAATTCCATTTTCTGTTTTCACTTTTTCCTTCACAAAATTCAGAAAATACAAAAAATAAAAATGCAAACCAAACACACCCTAATGTCTCGCGTAGAGGAAGAACGTGATATATATAATTATATAGGAACTAGAAAGATTGGCAGCAATTTTATTTGGGTTTGTGTTCTTAGAAGATGGAAGCCCAAAAGAGAAATCAGCAAATTTGTGGTTATTTTCATTTTTATTTTATATTGTTTTTCAATCTACTCATGGAGGACTTCAAAGATTATATGAAAAAACTAATCTATTTTAAAATATTTAAATAATATCAAATAAAATAAAGGTAGATAAAATAGCAATGTATAAAATATATATGGCTGCGTTTGTTTTTTTTTTAAAAAAAAATAGAATAAATATTGGAACAGAGATAATAAAATATAGATACTAAAATTTAATATTTTTATAATGTGTTTAGTAATATTGAACAGGATATATATTAACAAAGTTAAAATTTAATGTAAATAACATTTTTATTATTTTTTAAAAAAATAATGTTAGAATAATAAATAATTTTATGAATAAAAAGAAAAGAATTTATTAAAAAATTATGTGTACATTTTTTAAAATTTTGTGTCCAACAATGCTCTTCATTCAAAACTAAATACAAAGACAACAAAAATTAAGCCAAAAATAACATGTTTAATCTCCATATTTTTGTAACTAAACAAATTTATATCCATTAATATTTATATCTTAATATTCTGTATGCCAAAAACAAACGCAGCTTATATTCTGCTTTTAAAAAAGTGAATGAAACGATAGACTGCAAGTAATACCCTTTTACGATCCGAGACTTGGACTTATTGGTCCATATCTTCTGTGACTTGTTATTTTCCTATGATCCAAGACTTGAAATCGACTTTATTATTTATTATTTGAATACGGGCGTACTTGTATGTATTACTTTTTTCAACTTTTTTTATTCAAGAATTGATAGGATTTTTATTTACTACCGTAAAATTTTTAAAATAATTACAAAACTGATATATCTAATCTAATAACTATTAGAAGATAATTAGAATTTTAGTAAATTAAAGGAAAATATGTTAAAATTATATTTATTTTATATCATTAGTTTTATTTAACTATTAATGTATTTTATTTTCCAAATATTCCATTCATAAAGTTAGGCTCTACAATCCCCACCCCCTCTGTTAAATAAGGCTTTTGCTAAAAATACAAATATAGAAGTACGAAATTAATATTTGACCTGCACCTTAACATTAACCTAACTCCATACTTGTTTTCGGGGAAAGGATTGTGTTAGGACTTAAGAATCTAAGAACGAAAACAAGAGAGTATTATTGAAATGGATGGTTGAGGAAAGTAAAGGAAAGGTATGAAATCGACCACTTGGATGCATGTATATGGTTTAATTGCATTTTTTTTTTTTCATTTTATCCTCTAATAACGCGGGTTTGAGCTCCGCTATTCAAAGATTCATCGTTGTTCAATGAGTTACTAATATACATACCTAAGTGAATGAGTAATAGCTGACACTAAGCCAAATTGATTAGTTTAATTGCATATATGATGCATATGCATATTTTTTGGTCACTTTAGCTTTTGGGAAAAATTGAAACCGAAGGGAACATTGGCAGGGATCAAGCCTAACTCTCAACGGTGCCAAACCCCTCTATCCAACCTGAAAATCTGCCACTATAAGTACTTACTTCTGTTACATATTAAGGGGCTTTTTAAATAATTTTAATGGTTAATCTCAATTAAAATTGAAATCACCCACTTAATCTAGAATGCTTGAAATTTGTTTTATATTTAATATCAATAAAATTAATATGGAGTAGTGCTGATGATGCTATATATTACAATTTTATTATTTAATATTTTAAAAGAATTAATATATATGAATATTATTGTATATTTTCATATATTATTTATTATGTTAAAATACATATTTTTATGTTATATTAAATTATTTATATATTATTATTTATTATATTTATGTGTTTTTTAATTTTTTTATTAATATTTATATTTTTTATATTATAAATAAAATATATGGAGATATATACAGAGCTAACATTACCCATTTTGAAAATAGGAAATCTCCATTATCTAGTCCAATGTCTTATGAATATTGAGGGAGATGGGCATATATATAATATGTAATTATAGTTAAGAAAAATTATCCCTTGTACCGTTAGTAAAGAGAGTAATATGATGTTTCAAATACCAACAATTATCTATGTTACTTTTTGTTTGTTATGGTGCGTTTGTTTTAAGATATTTGACTCAGACTCAGAGTGAGAGATTGAGATTCAATATTGTGTTTGTTAGAAAAAAATTAAAAGTAAAGTTTCAATTTCAGTCTTTAAAATTTTAGTATTTTCAATACCTCCAAATTAAAAAAACTGAAAAACTAAAAATTAGAATTGAAACTTTAATAATATTTTTTTATTCGAATACCTTACCCTGTGAGAAAGGTATTTTGGAATCATTGAGTTTCAATTCTTGCGGAAAAAAAAAGCCAAAATAAGTGAAAAGTAATTCTAGAAATGTTTAAGGCCATCAAATAGTATGAATAGGAGATTAAATTTTTATTATTACTAGAAATAATTATCCATTCTTTTATTTAATCTATTTAATTTTAAAATTAATAAAGTACACAAATAATTTATTATCATACAATCAATCATAATTTACAACCAAATACTATTTAAATTTAAAAATATAAATCTAAATTTATAATTTGATGCTTTCACTTTGTTAAATTCAAGTTGGTTTTTATTTAATGATTCATTTCTTTTAATTTATTTTTTTTTCAATACTAGCAAATTTAATGTATAAATTTTGAGATGTATTTTCTCAAATTCACATGCAATTATTAATCTTATTCACAAAAAAATTCATATATATATATATATATATATATATATATGAATAATGCTACGGAATCAACGTTAGGAAATCAATAGGGAGCCATTGAGTGTAATTAAGGAAATAATGGTGGTAAAAAAATGATATTGATTTCCTATTGTCTCTCTAATATTCGCTACAAAGACTTTATATATATATATATATATAATTTTATTTATTAAATAGGTATATATTATATTAATGAAAATTTTTTCGGTATATTTCAAAAAATGAGGTATACCGTATTCCATCACTTTGTAACTATTGATCTTGATTTTAATTATAAAATCAATATATAATAAAGATTAATGGTTAAAAAATAAAACAACCTTTCCTATATTAATAGATAAAAAGTAAAAGTATTGTTTTAGTCCAATGTTTGGGCCAACTTTTAAATTGATCCATAATATTTTAATGGTTCTATTTTAATTCTAAAAGATTTCAAATGGATCAATACTATCCTATTATTCAATTTGAATAATTAATAAATAATCCATGACACCAGTGATATAGGTGTTAATTCTCTGTGATTGAAAAAAAAAACAACAAAAAATTATGAAATTAAGATTATAAATATTCTCTTTTTATTTTTTCATAAACCATATGAACTTCTATTTTATAGTTTTTCTTTTATTTTATTTTTTTGTACAAAGATAATGTTTAGTATGATTGTTACGTTATAGAGTTAAGGTTTACGTAGCTCTCTCTATTAATTTTTCTCTTTTGTTTTCCGTAGTATTTCCTAACTTGGTAGATCGACGACTAATTTATTGTGGGTCTAAATTTCATTTAAAGACTTACCATTGGCCGATGAATTGTTAGATACAAAAGGCAGGATTCAAACTAACTCTCTTTATCAATTATTCATATCAAATATATCAAATTTAATAGAAAGACAACATTAATTAAAATTGATTAGTACCAAAATAATATTTTACCTTTTTTTTATAAATAAATATAATAATAGTAAATACTAGGTGAATAAGATGATGATAAATAAATAAACTTATAACCAAGAAGTTTTTTATCTATTATTTGAAATAGTGAAATAAATTTTTTATGAATCATATATGATAAATAATATTATTTTAGAAAATATATACCAAACTCCTTAATTTTGTTGATTATAAATTACTTAACAATTATTCAATCATTTGACAGAAAAAATTAATTCCTACTATAATTTAACCTCCAACTAAAATAGGTTCCTTAGTTTTTTTATTTAAATTAATACCATAAGGTTTTTTTATAAAAATTTTAGAAAGAATTATGCATTTTAATTTTTATCAAGTCTCATCAATGAGGTGATTTTAGTGAGAATTGTCTCAACTCCCAAGACTCAAGCTGAATTTGAACATACCTGAAACTTTAACTCCGTATATACTACACAATGGCCAGACCAGTTGTATGTTCAACGTGGGTTTATACGGGATTCTATTAACTATAAATGATTTTCTTGTACTCTGTACATTTTTCATCATCCTTAGAACAAAATGTTTCGTGTCCATGCAAAGAAACATGTGAACAATTTCCATTAATTAATTAATTAATTATACATACTTAATATAAGAAAGAGAGAAAAAGAACCTCTTTTTGAGAACAGTGAAAGTGAAGATAAGGTTGGTTAGCAGGGAAGATATTTTTTATTCAAGAAAGCATTTTTTTTATGGAGTGGCTTTGGAGCATTTGTTTTAACGTTTCAATTTTTTTTAAAGTTATACTTTTTGTTTGGTTTTTGTTGCTAAACGTAAACGATCTGTACTCTAACCTGTGTTTACTGAAAACTAAAAATTCTAGTTTTTTTATTTAATTTTTTATGTTTGAATATAAATTAAAAAAATAATTTTTATCTACTAATTATACTATTTATTATTCCTTAAAAAAATTTATACTTTATATTTACTAATTTTTTAGTTGTTTATTTTTTTGATATTGTATATTTTTATAATTATGATTCTTATATATTATATTTATTATTGTTATTTTTTAGAGTATGATTTATTGATGGTGGAATAAATTAAAAAAATAAACCATAAATAATAATAATAGTTGAAAATTATACTATACTAAAAAGAGTACTAAAAATACTAAAAAATATATTATAAAAAATATATTGAAAACATATAAAAAAATTAAACATACTCAACATAATAACATTATAATTTAGAGAAAATTTAGGGAATCCATAATTTGTTAGCTAATAAGTGACAAATAGGTTTTTTTCCTCTTTTTTTTTTTTCTCTTTTTATCACTCATTATTTCCCTAATTACACTTATTGGCTCCCTATGGGTCTCAAAATGTTGGTTCTGTAACATTACTCTATATTTTAATGTCCTTTTACAGTAATTATCTATAAAAAAAATTTAATCTAATATTATCCAAATAAAATTCATTTGATCAAAATCAATTTTGATATAAGATTGTCAAACATAAATTATATTGACATAAACTCACTTCTACTTATAATTAATTTTGTAAAATTCAGTCTATTCAAATATCAGTTTGACAAATACTAATTCAAACACAAACTTATATTCATATTTTTTGGAGTTCTGGGATTAATTATTAATTATTAAGTATGTGTATATTTTCTTCTGATTAATATTGCATCATCATCTAAGTGAAATCGAGGTGAGAGGCGTGTGTGAGTAAGGCAGAGCTATAAGCGGTGGAAGAACGTATTGTAATTGCATATTCATTATTGATTATTATTGTCTTTTACAACATAAATCTATATAGTGCTGTTTTGACTTTAATTTAACCCAGTTTTTTTCTTGGGGTGATGTACTTATTACTATTGGATTTAAAATTTAAATAGCTCTTGTTCGCGTGTTCTGTTGCTTTGGATTTTTGTATGTTATTAGTTGTACTCTACTCTGAATTTATTAATTATATGTTAGCCTCTGTTTTTGTATATATAAAAGCAAGTGTCAAAATAACTAGTTAACTATGATGAGGGAATTGAGGAAACTTGTCACATATGGTGCTATTAATAAAATTTTGGAATTTAACTATTATATATTTTTAAAATACACATTTCTCTTAGATTTCGTTGTTGGTGGGTTAGCGGGGGCTATTGTTGGTGGTGGTTTAAAATTTAGACGACTGTGATTGATTAGTGATAATAATTGTGGTGACGACCGTAACGATAAATAAGTGCCGAATAATTATTTTTATATTACGTGACTGATTATTTTTATTATATTTTAGTGATTATTTTTATTCATATGGATAATAACTTTTTTATTTTTATGAATTATAACTTTTTCAATTTTAATCTTCGGTATTCTTTTGGCCTTCTGTTACGGATCGACCCAATAAGGTCCAATCCACTAGTCAATAGTCAATTTATTTGGCCCATAGGATCAGATTAAAAAGGAAAGATTTGATAGGATCATGAAGAGATTTTATCCGAATCTTAACCACCCGTAACTATATAAGCTAGGGGAAACACTCCCTAGGGTACGCATACTTCAAACCCTAACCTCTCATATTAGCCATAGAATCTCATAATCCTAATTCTGGGATTCTAGTGCTATTCATTCATCATATCAACCACTTTCTTCGGATTCTGCCCTCGGATTCTTCCGAGTGCTTCTCTCGAAAGGAACATTCTCTCTCACTCATTCTCATCGTTTATTCTCCCTCACAACTAAGGTCCATTGGATCATTGTTTCGTACGTCTGTGCTTAACATTGTCGTCGTCTGTGGGGAAATAGACTTTAAAATCGAATCGGGAGACGAAAACTGAACCTCCGAGTCAAAGATGGTGGATGCTCAGCATAATAATGAGGGTACTGACGAGAACATACCTCTGTATACTCCGGAGAAAGGGATGATCCCTCCAGATCAGAATACCCAATAGATGGAAGCTGCCTTGAAAGAACTCCTCGAGAGACAAACTCGGGAGGCAGAGATCGCCACTGAGGCGATGAAAAGGGCGGAAGCTATGGCTGCAAGACAGCAAGCCTTGTTGGAAGAAGCTGAAAAGCACGATCAAGAGTTGAAGCAAAAACTCCAGAATAGGCTCTCCTACATTGACGAGGACGAAGGGGTGGGTGACTGACGCTCCCGTATGTGGAAGCCGTCGACTGTGGCCGGAAATCCACCGGAAAAGGAAAACAGCAAACATCCCTTCTCACTCGCAATCCTCTCGAAAGAGCTCCCCAAAAAGTTCAAGTACCCGACGGATATGGAGCCATACGATGGAAGCAGTGATCCGAAGCATCATCTGTATGCCTTCGACAATAGGATGGTGCTCCTGAACGCCTCGGATGCTACAAAGTGCAAAGCTTTTTCCATGACCTTTAAAAAGGACGCGCTGACATGATTTAACTCTTTAGCACCCGGAAGCATCAAAAGCTTCTCCGACCTGTCTGGAGGTTTTCTGAAAAACTTCACCACTCGGAGAAAGTTTCTAAAAACCTGCTTGAACCTCTATTCGATCGTGCAGAAGTCGGAAGAGTCTCTGCGGGACTATCTGGACCGCTTCAACTCTGAGTGCACCCAAATTGAGGGACTGCAATGGCAAGCAACCCTCATGGCATTGGTTAAAGGCCTCCGAGAGGATACCCCATTCCTCAAAAGCCTTACCAAAAGGCCACCCAAAACAATGGAAGAGATTCAAGTCAGATCTCATGAGTACTTGCAACAGGAAGAAGGACAAACGACAGTGAAAACTGGTCGTGACAAGAAGGAAGCCAGTCGGAAGGATCTGCCGCAAGAAGACCGCAGCAGACGGGAGCAGCGTTCTGGCAGGTCCTATTACAACCCACTGAACATCTCATTGGCAACCTTCCTCCAAGAAGTGTCCCAAGTAGAGAGAATCCATGTACCACGGGCAATAAAAAACACCCACCGAGGTGACCGGAATGCCTACTGCAAGTTTCACAAGCAGAACATTCATGACACAAAAGAATGCCATGATCTCGTCGAATTTGTCGAGAAGGGGTTGAAGAAGGGGAAATTCCGTGAATACACCGGAAGAAGCAATGATAGAAGAGACGACAGAAGGACAAGGCAAATGGTGGATAGTCCAGATAAGTCCACCGAAGAAAAAGATGATCCCAAAGAGGGTACCACTAGAGAAATCAAGATGATCTCTGGAGGGCTGCCAGATGAAGGGAACCCACCATCCCGTAAAGCAGCCAAAAGAAGTAAACACTCATGCCTTGCTGTGGAAGTCATGCCAAGCACATTACATGACAAACCACCTCCAGAAATCACTTTCTCCTCGGAAGAGATCGGAAGAACCACCGACACTCTAAATCCCCCTAGTGATCTCCATGGATGTCATTGATGCAACAATCCGACGGGTCTTCGTAGACCAAGGAAGCTCCGCAGACATCCTCTTCCAGCGTTGCTTCAATGCACTCGGACTCACTAACAAAGACCCAGAAAGTCATTCCGACGAGTTAGTCGGTTTCTCGAGTGAAAGAGTAACCCCAGATGGGTTTGTGACGCTGTGACCATTATAGGTGACCCACCAAATAGACGGAGCACAAAAGTAAGGTGGCTAGTGGTCAACCACAACTCTGCCTACAATGCAATCTTGGGAAGAACAACCCTCAACAGAATAGGAGCAGTTGTGGCGACCTCCATCCTGATGATGAAGTTTATCACTAATGGAGGGAAAGTAGGAGTGCTCCATGGAAACAAGAAGCGGCGAAGTGCCATAATGCCACCTTACACATCTCCACAGAGCAAGTTCCAAAGCTCGAGAAGCCAGATACGGGCAAAAGATGCCTCTTAGTGGACCTTGAGCCACCAGAGAAGAAAATACAGGAGAGACCAAAGCCGGAAGGGGATCTCCAACAAATCCAAATAGGGTAAAAGTCCGAGCAAGTAACTATGATTGCAAAGAACTTGCCGGAGGAGCTGAAGGAAAAACTGACTCAATTCTTGAAGTCAAATTCCGACCTCTTTGCATGGACAGCGGCTAATATGCCTGGAATTGATCCGAATTTTTCCAGCCACAAGCTGTCCACCATACGTGATAGCAAACCAATTGCCTAGAAGCTCCGGCGAATGAGCCCGGAAAAAAGTGGCCAAAACCAAGAAGCAAGTTCAGAGCCTCCTTGAAGCGGGATTCATCCAAGAAATTAAGTACCCCACATGGCTTAGCAACATGGTGATGGTACCAAAGAGCAATGGAAAGTGGCGAATGTGTGTCGACTACACCAGCCTAAACAAGGCGTGTCCCAAAGACCCATACCCACTCCCAAGTATTGATGGACTAGTAGACAAAGCTTCCGGGTACAAGTTCCTCTCGTTCATGGATGCCTACTCCGGATACAATCAGATACCGATGTATCCCGGAGATGCCGAAAAGACGGCATTCATCACTCCCATCGGCAGCTTTTACTACAAAGTAATGCCGTTCGGACTGAAGAATGCAGGGTCTACATATCAAAGGCTCATGGACAGGGTGTTCAAAGAACTACTCGGGGGCATCCTTGAAGTATATGTTGATGATATGCTGGTCAAGGCAAAAGCGGAAGAAGAGTTAATCCCCAATTTAGAGAAAGTCTTCAGCAAATTGAGGGAACATCAAATGCGCCTGATTCCAGCAAAGTGCGAAGAGTGCGGTCATAAATCTATTGGGTAATCCATCTTTTCTTTTTCTATTGTCTTCGCTCCTTAAAGACATTTTTCTTTTAGTTCTGTAAAGAAGTGACCATGCAAAATAGTATCAAGTTATATCAATATTTAATGAAGTGATCATCCGAATTCGGGAGGCATGGGTTGGATTTCGCTGTGTTGAAGGAGTCATGCGTTGCGCTTTTGGTTAGGTTTAATGTGGGATTATTAGCTCCCTAATGCTAATCATCAGTGGCGGATCTAGAAATTTTAAGAAGGGGGCCAAAATAAAATTTTTTGTCGTATAATTAAATAGAAAAAGATTAAGGAACTAATACATTATGATCAATGGAGAGCCAACACATACTACGAATGATAACTCATATAAATTTTGGATGATAATTTAATGTTGGATATATAAATTAAATATTGTAGGGTAAATTATGTATGTCATAATTAAAATTAGTATTTTCTTTTATTAATTTTAATAAAAATTCTATTAATAAGTGTTATATCAAAATAAAAAGTTTTATTTAAAATAATAAATTTATATTCTAATATTAATTATTACTAAAAGTACTTTTAGAAAAACATTTATATTAAAATTCATTTTTTTCATAAAATTATAACCTATATATATCCTTTTTTATTATTATAAATAATAAAAAATATATATCAAAATTTGATTTGGTGAAGATATAGACCAATTACTCAAATACTTTTGATATATGCATTTAAAATAAATTAATGAATAAGATACATAAAATATATTCATGTGAATATATAATTTTTTTTATTATAGAATGATTTTGATAACATCAAACACAATTAATATAAAAATAATTTAATTTTTATGTACTAATATAAATATTTTCTTACAACATCCAAATAGAAATTACTATAAAGATAATTTGTGTATATATAATATAGGAATATATATTAGATGTAGACGTGGTAAAATAAAAAGAAATATAAAAAGGTAGTAGAAATAATGAGAGGTATGTTGTAAAATAAAATATATATATATATATATATATATAAAAGTAGAAAGAAAGAGACTCAGGGAGTCAAGAAAGATTCGAACACAGTATCAACCCCTTAATAAAAAGGAAACAGTAATAGTCTCGGTGGATGACACGTGTCGCTTTCTATTCATGTTTTGATACCGCAACTATGTTCGACGCGTGTCATCTCATCAGGCCGCATAACACATGCATCGGAGCTTCAGTGGTGTATGTTACAAACAATAGACTAGGCGGGTGTTTGAATTTTGAATCAAATTGATACTGTTTTTTCTAAATAATATATTTAGAATGACATAACTATCAGTTTGAAGTTAGTAGATGATGAAATTTTTAAATAAAATTTAGTTGTATTGTAATACATAATGGGTATGAATAATTGAGTTTTGATTGAGTATATTTTTACTAGATTAGTTTGTGCTTGGATTGTTTAATTTAAAAGGTCATGAAAAATATATTTTATAATGGTGTGAGACATTTCCTATGTTTTACTGGTGTGTTTGTGTGGAAAAGAAGTTGTATTTGGATAATGATAATGTTATGATTTTTGTTTGAAAAGTCTTATGTATTGTTAATTGTCCTTAATGGTATTTTCGAAGGGTATAATTAGTTAAACATAAGTTACATTTTGAAATATTTTTTCGAATAATGACATATAAGGGAGACTCTGATTGTTTTCTTTATACTTATTGTATTTTAGTTCGCGATACAAAGATGAAAAGATCATCGATTTAAGAAATATATATGTTAATATAATATAATAGCTATCTAAAAGGATTATCGAAATTATAAAACACATCGCACGTCGCGCGGGTTATAACCTAGACTAATGTAAAAACCTATAGTCATCCACCACTTTGACATTCAACCTATTATAGTTCTTCTACCCATCTCATTATATATAATAGTTACTCAAATTTCTGGGGGGCGAATCCGCCCCTGCTAATGATCACATAACAATGGTCTGCCCCATTGTTTTTCTTAACTAAATTCTTAAATTTGCTATAGAAATAGAAAATGTTTTATATATACGGTATTAAAAGTGATTCAAAACAATAAAAAAAGATAAACTATAAATAATGTGAAAAAACGAAGAGATGGTGGTGGAAAGAAATATTTTCCTTTTGCATGAGTGTGTTGGAACCTGGAAATCATCGTCATGTAGTAAACCAATTACATCTTCTGAAACAAATGTTTATATTTATATTATTATCTTAAAAGTTAAAAGTGCTAAACTAGTAAAATCTTAACTCATGCGTCTGAGCCTAACTAATGTATATATAGATACATAAAGACATGAAAAGGGTAGGTCTATCTGTTTTTTTTTTTTTTTTTCTCTTTTCTTTAAATAATTATATAATTATATTACATTGAGTGAGTTCTTTGGGCCAATAATGATATCCCAATCTTAATCAAGATCTAATAACGTAGGCTACAAAAAGTAAAGATGATGTTGACCTAAACTTTGTAAGGGAGTGACTATTATTCCTGGGCCAATTAATTTTGATTTTTTTTTTAATTTACAAGGGACTCGAACCCGAGTCTTGGAGGAGAAAGAGACTAACCACAAACGTGATACCTATTACGCTACTCCTAGATGGGCGCTAATTAATTTTGATTAAAATGTGGGAATTATATTATGATTATATTCATAATAATAAGTGAATGGTGATGATCAAAAGATGTAATTGAATAACAGTAGAACTGGAAGACATGCATCACAAATAAATTGACGTTTTTGTAGAGGTGATTGTTACCCAACAAATGTGCGATGGAGATAATTAGGGATTCTTTTCTTTTCCAATTTTTTTATTGGTGATAAGTTTGACATTTTTCTTTTTTTCATTTTTAGGGTGAGTGAACTATATATATATATCATATATATGTATATACATCATGCATGGTTTAATTTGTCGTAACTCAACTATATGATTAACTTAAGTTTTAGAATTCAAATGAATATGCATGTCGAAGCTAGCATAGCTCTCATAACAGATTAGACAATACAAAATATATAGACTTATATTCAGATGCTTATTTAAAATAAAAATTCAGATGAAGGTGACTTTTTATATATAAAGTTGATAGGTTTTTTTTTTTTTTTTCAATGTATACAAGGAAATTCAAACCCAAATCTAGGATGAAAGAATCTAATTACATATGTAATACCTAGTAAATGAGCTATATATATAAAATTATAGTTTTACTAAGTGTACACATAAACACATACATATTAAAACATAAAAATTTTTATGTTTGTGTATTTCATGTGTACATCAATATTAATTGTAATAATAATAACTAAAAAGAACATGACATTAAATTACAATATTATCATTTTAAATATATTTAATTTTTTATATTTTTTTAGTATATTTTTTATTTAATATTTTTTGAGTACTCTTAGTACTCTTTTTTTTAATATGTTATAATTTTTCACCATTATTATTTAAGTTTAATTTTTTTATTTAATTAGCTATATTTAATAAGATGAATAAATCATATTATAAATATAATCATAATTATAAAAGTGTATAATGTTAAATTTTAAAAAAATAATAAAAGGAAAGAACTCAATAAATAAAATAATAATATATTTAAAGAATATAATTAATAAAAGAAATAAATTTTTAGAGTTATAAACAAATATAAAGAGAAGATGGTTAGTGAACGTAGAAGCTCTAGATTCTTACTCTAGAGCTTATGAAATTACATGAATAACGTTTGGACTAAATTTCAAACTTGTCCCAAACGTAACTTCATTGAAGATGATCAAAGCAAGTAAATTCAACTTCCCATGACACCACAAAAGTAACATTTGAGCTGAGCTTCACACTTAGCCAAAATGTGACAAGTATAAGCAACACCAAGGTGCCACCAAGCTCCCATGACATGAAGCAAGTCACGTTTGACACCACTCTCCAACATGGGTCAAACGTGACACAATTCAAGTTTCCCTCAAGGCAAGTCACATTTGGCACCACTCCCCAACATTGGCCAAACGTGATTGACCAAGGCTCCTCCCCAAAGCTCCCTAATCCAAGGCAAGACCAACCAATTCACTTTTTAATTACACAGACTTGATCTCTCTCTATCTTATAGATTCTTGCTTCATGAAAAACACATGTTTAAAAGTCATCCAAATTTATTTGGTGTAATGTTCAACGCTTTTTAATTTGCTTCTACGCTTCTACACTTCTAAACAATAAACCAAGCATATACTTAGATGACAGTGATCGTGGATGAGTGATAAATGATTATTTTATATTATGTGTGAAGGATATATTTACAATATTTAATATTAATATTAATTATTGTTGATATTAATTAATGAACAGTTATAACCGTTGTTACTTGAAACGGCTAAATGGCAATGCTTCAAGCCTTGCACCGTTTGAATATAATTAGTTCACAATGCTTCAGAGAATGGGAAGCATGCATCCAAACGGTCATGTGCTAATGCAAACGGTCATGTACATATATGAAAAGTCATTTATTACCGTTGAATATAATGAAAACTCATATCTATGCATTGTGCTTGTTTATGAGTAAAGTCACAATGGTTCAATTTGCTACGTGCTGCTAATAGATGGCATGCAATATATATATATATATATATTCCTTACAATTTGCTATGTGTTAATACAACAACTATGTGTCCTACTAAAATTACTTGTTCAAGAGAGTAAAATTTTTTATTATTACTAAATAAGAAATTCATAGGTTTTATTGTATCTTGGGAAAGGATTGTCATCAACCCTATAACAACTAAGTATGGGGACAAATATCTCTCTAAAAAAGCAATCCAATCTTGCCTTGAAATCTAATTAATTATTGTTCTTGTCCTCTTCTATACACAAAATACCCAACAATGTGAGTAATCACTTTCATTTGTTTAGATGATCATTTTTATTTATTTGGATAGTAATATTTGTTACGTATGATAATTTTTTTAATTTTAATTTTCTTTTTTGGGGTTTTGGCCTTCCATCTTTTCTTTTTCTATCATCATTGCTTCTTAAAGACATTTTTTTAATTCCTGTAAAAGAGATGATGATGCAAAACAGTATGGAGTTATCATTTGTATTCAATGAGGGGATCATCCGAACTGGAGGCGTGGGTTGGATTTCTCTGAATTGAGGGAGCTGTGTGGGTTGCATTTTTAATTAGATTTAGGTGAAAATTCATATGTAATTAATTTCATGTGAAATTGTTATTTTGAAAATTATATTTTGGTTAAACATCGGTTTATCTAAAAATATTTAACAAATAATTTTACATGATATCAATTATACCTGAATATCCACCTTAATTTTAATACTGGACCATTATCTCCCTAATAGTCACATAATAATGGTCCCATAGCCCATTGTTTTTCTTAACTAAATTCTTAAATTTGCTATAGCAAATAGAAAATGTTTTACATATACTGTATTAAAAGTGATTCAAAAGAATAAGAAAAGATAAGCTATAAAGAATGTGAAAAGACGAAGAGATGGTGGTGGAAAGACATCTTTTCCTTTTGCATGAGTGTGTTGGAACTTTGGAATTTGGAAATCATCCTCATGTAGTAAACCAATTACATCTTTTGAAGCAAATGTTTATATTTATATTTATAGACTTTGTGTAATGTGAATCTAATTTATGGTGGAATATTTTTAAATGAGTGGTTAAAAGTAGTTATAATTTTACAATGAATAATAAAAATAAAATATAAAAAAATTTCAATCACTCATTTAAAAATATTTTACTTAATTTATCATAAATCTGATTTATTATAGACTTATCCTTATTTATATTATGTTAAAGGTTAAAAGTGCGTGTGAAACTAAAATAGTAAAATCTTAACGCATGCCTCTCAGCCTAACTAATGTATATATATACATACATAAAGAGATGGAAAGGGTAGGTCTATCTGTTTTTTTCCCCTCTTCTCTTTAAATAATTTTAATCATTCATTTGTGTGTCATTAATGTTATCCTTATAAGAGAGATAAACTTTTAAATATAGCAATATTCTTATTGAAAGATATTTAAATGTATTTATAGTATAATTTTTCATTATATTATAGTGAGTGAGTTCTTTGGGCCAATAATGATACCCCAATCTTAATCAGCAAGATCTAATAAGGTAGGCTACAAAAACTAAATAAAAAAAATAGATCGATGATGTTGACCTAAACTTTGTAAGGGACTGATTATTATTCTTGGGGCTAATTAATTTTGATTGAAAATGTGGGAATTATATTATGATTATATTCATAATAAGTCAATGGTGATGATCAAAAGATGTAATTGAATAACAGTAGAACTGGAAGACATGCATCACAAATAATTGACGTTTTTGTAGAGGTGATTGTTACCCAACAAATGTGCGATGGAGATAGTTAGGGATTCTTTTCTTTTCTTTTCTTTTCTTTTTTCAATTTTTTTATTGGTAATAAGTTTGACAATTTATTTTTTTCATTTTTAGGGTGAGTGAACTATATGTATATATATCATGCATGGTTTAATTTGTCGTAACTCAACTATATGCTGAAATTAAGTTTTAGAATTCAAATGAATATGCATGTTTAAGCTAGCATAGCTCTCATGATAGATTAAACAATGCAAAATATATAAACTTATATTTAGATGCTTATTTAAGACGAAAATTCAGATGAAGATGACTTCATATATATATATAAAGTCGATAGTTTTTTTAATGTATATAAGGAGATTCGAACCCAAGTCGTGAGAAAATTTAGCCACACATATGATACCACTAAGTGAATTATATAAAATTAATAGTTAAAAATTATATAATAATTTAATTAACATATAAAATCATCCAATAAGTTTTTATTGTTAACTTTATATAAAAACTACACATAAGCCTCTAACTTAATAACATAACAAGAGTTAATGCATATTACAGAGTTTGTTGTAGATTTTTTAGTTTTATTCATTACTGATGATTTGTAGGGCCAAACAAGTTATGAAAGCATTAATTCTGGGCATAAAGGCAGAGATTGCAATTTGTACTATGCTACTAAATATGTATGGCATCATACATTTGGGAAGAGTGTGAGTTGATTCCAAAATTTCCAATATTTGAATAATACAGAATTACAGATACACATATGTGTAATGTGTTGGGACAAAGAATAAATGAAACTAGTGGAGACGATGGCATTCATATCCCTCATTCATTTGGTACCAACCACACCAAAAAAAAAAAGAAAAAAAAGAAGGTGATGACAAACACTGCCACTAAGATTGATGAATTGAATTGAATTCATTCACATGCATGGATGAGGCCATTGGGAATTGAAGCTTTATTTTAAGTCTCGTGAGAATTGTCACTGACCCAAATAAAGCATTCAATTCCCATTACAAAATATTATGCCGATTCCTACCTACAAGCTTCAGACCTGCCTTCTTTCTTTTCATTTGCCTCCATCCAACACATCTTTCGTGTTCCAATTCAGTTTAGTTACCATGTGTTTTAAGAATATATGTGTCAAAATTATTATTAATAAATTTAATGTGCTTTTTATAAATACATTAACTCATAGTTTTGCATCTTTAAATTGCACTTGATGATATAGATAAACTAACATTTAGCTTTTGGTATTTAAATATAAATGATACATAATTTACATAGAAAGTTAAATTTGAGTCGCATAATACATCATATCAGAAGTGCGCACTTGAAAACATTTCAAAATTTTCAATAACATGTTTGATGGGTTATGTCGCCGTTAAAAACAAAGAGTTAAGGTTAGGCCACTTTGGCCTATCACCTTTTATTTGTAGAGGAATACAATGAGTTGGTTTGATAGATTTTTAGTTGCCATCAAAATTATGAAGTTGCGACCACATATTTTTTCTTCTTACTAATTACTAATTAGGGGCTACTAGTAGCCATAGAACTTAAGGTAGGCTTTAGGCAACGGTGAAAAGAAAGGATATTCTATAGAAGAAAATTCTTATTTATTTGTTGATATATATCAATTTGTTTCTTCGTCATATCTATCTACTTTTTATTGTTCTTTTCTCTCTTTTCATTTTATTGAGTTTCAAGGAATAAAGAGATAAAATTATTATCCAGAACAAAAAAATATTTATACCATAAAATATGAAAATTAAGCCATTCAAGAGATATTTAAATTTCTACACTTGCTTAACAGAATAATAATACATTTCGCACACTCACACACCCAACAAACCACCTCCCTTTACTTCTTATCGAATGTTCGTTTGATGTGACCACATCTCTTTCTACATATATGTCATCTCAAGATTTGAATTTAACATTAGATATTTAAATAACTAGGCCAGTTATCACTTATGCCTACCACTTATGCTAAAGGATGTGATTAGATTAAGCATTATTTGTTACTTTCTTTTCTTTCTTTTTTTTTTCTGGTATTAGATTAAGAGGTATTTGGGCACTAGAGTAAATACTCATTTTGGGTTTTTAGTTGTGAGCACAAACGGGTCCAACGTCTATGGAGAGAACCGTTCTCAGTTGCTTATTTTTTTGGGCTTTGTCAGTTGCCTTTTTTATTTTCGGTAATACTCAGTTGCTTATTTGAATAGACCGAAAACCACGAAAAGGATTTCTTATGGTTTTGGGTCAACAAATGGATAGGTATCAGTCCTTTTTTTTTGGTCCGCGGATAGGTATCAGTACTTCAGTAATGCTAAAGCTCTTCAAACATATTTGGGCCTCAGGTCCAGTTGTTCAACTTAAATAAAAACTCTTCTCTGTCCAAAAAATAAAATAAAAATAAAAACTCTTCAAACAACATGTCTAAATCACATCGGAAGATTAGTCCTTGACCTATCGAGTTAAGACATATCTTGAAATATTAAAAAAAAAAACAACAACATGGCTATATATGGCTTTTGTTTTGTGTCCAACAAAATGATTGCTTTTGTTTTCTGTTTCTTTAAAAAGAAAAATTCTTAAAAGCCCACATACACAGCTAACACTATAGCCAATATTCATAACTAATAGTGTTCGAAGTATAATTTTTATCTTCTAATTTATATCTCAAAAAAGAACTATATGGAATATCTAGTTTTAAAATACATATAAGCATATCAAAGAGAACATACAAAAATTAAGTATTTTATTTTTCATGAGTTGGCAAAAATTGACTATTTCCATTACTGTAAAAAAAAAAAAAGAGAGAGATAGAAAAATGATATCAATTTATGGACTACTCTTTAGGGAGAGAGTGTGCGTGAAACACAGGAACATAGCTTGCATTTTATTTTCTGAACATGACAAGATAAAATATTGAAAGTGGGACATAAAGAATAGAAACACAAAAGTTAGCATTTTTGTATTTTATTTGGGAGAAAATCTTCGAAGCCAACGTTAGGGAGCTCAAAGGAAGCCAGTATTAATTTTCCTTCTTTTCTCTTTCCTCTTTTACCATTCATTATTTTTCTAATTACATTTATGGGCTCCCTAATGTTGGCTCCCTAGCATTCCTCTTTATTTGGGGATAAATTAAACATAAGATATGGTTGAGGTTGTATCACAAGTGATAAACATTTGCATCTTAAAATGCTGTATCTCAAGTTTAAATTTTGTTGGTGGAACAAGAGAATTTATGCATATTGGGAGGGTGAGTGTGTAATATGTGTTATAAACTTAGTATTGGGAATTATCATATCTATATGACAAAAAAATAATATAAGATAGAATAAATAATAAAAGTTTAATTTACTTTTTTTCCATACAAAATTTAACAAAAAATTAAATAATAAAAAAGTCATTATAAATAATTAATATTAATAATGATAATAAAAGAAAAAATAAATTGTATCTTTACGACTCTACTTACTATTTCTCTATGTCTTTCATGTCAAAAAAAAGCATATAAAATTTATTAATTTAGTGTTTCGGAATACAATTTATATTAGCCAAACACAATTTTGTATCTTGGTGTCATATTTCTGTTGGGCCATCGTGGGAAGCAAAACCGTCGGGAGAGACTTTAGGAAGGAATCAAGTGAAGGAACATAAAATGAGAAGACACCACATCCAACTCAAAACCTTAAAGTGTAAAATAAATGAGTCTCTCATCTTATAAACTCCTCACTTCTCCTTGCTCTCAAAGATGTGGGACTAACCCTTCACACTTGAACACCAACAATTTCTATAAACAAACATAACCATATAGACTTAGTTTTTTTTTTTTTTTTAAAGAAAAAAGTCCAGAGACCAATGACCATAAATTTTAATTTATATGAAATTACAATTTTTTCTGTGTTTATATAAATAGTAGAGTTGTTATTAACTACATATTTAGTAAATTCGAAAAATATAGAGATATTTATTGAGGTGTTTGTTCACATACATATTGTAAGTGTAGAGCATATATAGTAAAAGAGAGAGAAAGAGTGTAAATGAATTGTGAGCCCTTTGTTTTTTTTTAAAGAAAAAGAAACTGTATTTTTACATTAAATATGTATACTATGTACAATTGTAATATGTACGTGAGTTTGAACCAAAAATTGTTATTAACTTATTATCTCTCCATTCTGCACGAGGGGAGGGAAAAAAAAAGGATTTCGTTGACTATCTGAGAGGAAACCAAAATGGCTTGAAAAGAAAGATAGCGGCTCAATGGTGAGTTGTTGATTGCTGAAGCAGACGTATGATTTGAAAACTTGAGGTAAACCTAAGGTGCTTAATTCCATGCCTCCATGTATTCTGGGATTTAGTTAAAGGTCAAACACCTTGTTTTTCTTATTCCTTGTTTTTCTTTATATATACGCATGCATCACCAAGCCCTGCCTAACTCACCATTTATACCATGCAGTATAATTCACATTACTTATATTTTAATGAAAAATTATGTATCTAATTGGGTGATGGACTTTTATATATTATATGTAGCAGACTATATTACAAACTACAAATTGAAGCATGCATCTGATCTGAGTATTCAAGTATTCAACACATATATAACGCACTTGAAGCATCCAATTTTTGCCGCAATCCTTCGTTATCAAGTGACCTCCCTTAATTTAATTAATATTAAATCTGTAATGCTACGAAATCAATATTAAAGAGCTCTTAGAATATTGTCTAAAGTTAAAAAAATTATCATCCAAAAATAAAAAAAACGTTCATCCAAATAGAATATAAGTAATAATGAGTTATCATCCGTAATTTCTCTATCACCACTATCAAGTGCATTGGCTCCTAAATATGTTGCCTCTCAAGACTTTTTTATATTACAATAATAAATTATGCTAGGTGTACACCAAAATCAATCATTAAAATCAGTCACTAATATATAATACTTATTGATGCACAAATAGAATTATTGTAAAATAATATACAAAATTCAAAGTTAAAAACTTTAAATAAAAGAAAAATATAGGTAACCAATATTTTTCTAACCAATAAATAAGTTAACAAAAAATAAAACATCTGTAACCATTATTTATAGAACGTCCATAATAAAAGAAATAGAACATCCAAAACTTAAAACAACTGACAATCAACTAAAAAAAATAGAACATCCGAAACCTATAGACAAAGTATCTGAAACGTAAAGAAATAGAACATCCAATATAAATTATTGATTAATATTGTCTAATTTTTTATTAGTTAGCATTATTGTTAAATAAAATATCAAATAAACATGTTGGAAGACACCCTATAGCTAAAATCCTACTCTACTTCCTTAATTCCTACCCTATTTTAATTAAGTGAAGAATTAAATTGGTCACATACATTACCTAATGATTTTGGCCAGCATTCTACACATGAAAAAAGTGTGTGCCAAATTTTGCTTAGGACAAGTTTGCTTAGTCAAATTCCTCTTTCGAGAACTAGTACTATTACTATTATTAGGAGGTATAAATTCCTAATTTATGGAAGAATAGTTCAACTATCCTGAATTGATATAACTGATTCTCAATGGAATTTGTGGATATAATCAATTGTATTCGTTAATGCTATTTTTCACCACTTATTAGACTCTCGTAGCAACATCACAAGTTGTTGCCCCTCTTTCTGTCTCCATCAATTACTTTGCCATTTCACTTCACCAATCACATATACAACGATATCCACAATACGAACCACGCTGAAATATCTGCAGTACATAGAATAGAACAGTGTATGCACATTCAAAAACGGTAATAATAAGCAGTTTAATCCTTTAACTTATTCTATCTGTATAATAGTGGAATTGACCACCTTATCCTTTTTCTAACTCTCCCTTAGTACATCTGTACATGAGTGACAAACTATATCTTAAGCGGATTAATTTTTTTTTTTTTTTTTTTATAAATACTGAGTATGAAATTGATTGTTAAAATTTAAAAGTAATTAGATGATTTAATATGCTTGCTTAAAATGTGATTTAAAGATTTTAAAGTGACTATTTCACATTATATTAACTGTATTTGAATTTCTGCTTTAATTTTTTTAATAGAAAATTAGTAAAATAAAAGGAAATCTAATGAAATTTAAATTGTATGACAATTACCTTTAACAAAATATGCTTACAAACGTAGCAAAGTCAGCACCATTTCGTTAAATTTTTAAAAGAAATAATAGGAAGTACTAATTGTCTTTTTTTAATATATTGTAAAAAATAAATGAAAACTCCCAATCATTTTTCCTTTCATAATTCCTCATTCCTATCCTTAACACCAGTAATTGTTAATCTTCAATTGATGCACATGTAACTAATAAGCAAGTGACATTCTGGACAGCAAAAACACGTGTTGGAGTGAAAACATTACATCAATCATAATTTCTTTGTATGTGTAAGCTTTAATTAATTTTCTTAGGTGTTTCGAGATTTTTTAAAAAAATTGCTTTCTTTAATTAATTTATATCACCTAATCTAAAATAACTTTTTTATAAATATCAATTTGTTTCCGAAATAATTAATAATTTATTATTTTTTTGTGACAATAATTTTTTATTAATTAAGTGTGTAACATAGTAAAACAGTTGGGTGGAGGCAGTAGTAATCGCAAATTGGGAAAGAAATGGATGACGTGGCAATTCGATCTTATCCAGAAGTGAAACGAGACGCCCACGAGCAAAATTCCAAGTGGGTGATGCCACGTGGCAACCGTTTTTTAATTACTTTCGGTCTTTCGGTTGAGGAGGTGCTTTCTAGAGCGAATCGAAGGGGTGGGTCCGCTGCCTCATCAGCATGCGCCTTTTAAAACCATGACACATATTTTGCCACGTCATCGTTGCCGACGGAATCACTCTCTCTCCTCACCAAACCACTTTCCTTCCACCTCTTTTTTTTTTCTCCCTCATGCTAATCCATGGATAAGTTTAATAATTAGGAGGACATAGATTATGTCAATCTTCGCTGTTAATTATAGGTCATTTTTCAAAAGGATATTTGTTAAAAGACTAATATTTTTGGTAACAAAGTAAGCAATTAATTAATATTAAAATAAATATAAAACAATATTATTCACTTAGTATAAAACTGGTGTCCCAAGTTCATGAAACTACGAGTCAAGGTTGTACGGATAGAAAGTAACCTACTTGGAGTTTACATACTTCACATTCATTTTGGGTAGCACATGATTGGTAACGAGACAAATAATGTATCTTATAATAGCAATCAACATGAGGATTAATTTATCTAATAGTATATAATTCGTATAGAATGTTTAATTAAATGCCAACTTGTTATTTGTATAAGAATCATGAAAATTAGAACCGAATATCCACCCAACATTAATATCATAAAGTAGCAATAATTAAAAATAATAAAAAAACTTTTTTTTGACACATGTACGAAAAATTATTTTATAGAAACATTTGTATTGTCTTAGGTATGGGAACATTAAAGCTTTATCACACTACAAAAGTTAATATAGCAAATGTTTGCCGGAGTATAGAGTGATTTTAACTTAAAAATACTAATTTAACAATCAAGAGTTAACTACTAATCAATAAGATAATAACTATAAGATCTTTATGGCTCCTGTCCATTTTTCCGACTGTCATTGCAGATATTGTCTATAAAAAACTACCACCGTGACTCCTTCTATCATTTTCATGTGACATAGTGGCCCTTTTGTAAGTTGCCTCGTTAAATGCTACCAAAACTGCTGAGTTGTCACGTTAAGTGGGTGATCTGGCCGTTATTTGTCATGCTGAAAAAGTATGAATGGACATGGTTCATTTTGGCAGAAAGCTAAGAAACAAAACAATGTCGTTTTGGTTGGGAGAAGGTTTTTTAATTAGGGTTCGAACACCTCTCCTTTCCTATTTCAGTCATTGTGTTTTGAACACCATGACATGTAGCAGAGAGAGGTAGTCCTCCTCAAATCGCGGTGGCGGAAGAAACGAAGTGAACCTTGATGGTTGGAGTGGTACATTTGGTTTCTCTGGAAGTAGCAACACGTTGAAGAAGAAGAGCAAGTTCATCCCCTTGAATACAACTGTGGGACTTTTGTCATTCTGTTCATGTCTTCAATCCTTTTGGAGACCCTAATATGATATTTTATGGATGCCCATACTTCAAGGTATTTGTTTAGGGTTGAAATAAATAATATGTATGTTTCATATTTTAGACTTTTCATGTTAGTCAATTTACAAAATAATTATTCCTTTGATGAGAATTTTTGTTATGTTGGCAGACTCTTGCACCTCATTGCAAATATTTCGCATGGCTGGATGAGTATGTTGCATGTTGTGATCAAGAAGTAAGCAAACCTGTATTCTAAGGAGGTGGGAAGCAAATTGAGGGTCAGTAAAGCGATTCAGCTCAATTTGATGTCAAAGTCCGCGAATTTGAGGATAGAGTAGTTGGATTAGAGATGCAGTTAATGGATAATAAGCATGATAAGAGTGGTAGTGGATTCAGTGGTATATATTTCATGGTTGTTGGTTTTGTGATTGGTATTGCACTTGGAAATGTAATCAGATCATTAGCATAGGTTTGGCTTTGTATTGGTGAATGCATTGATGAACTATATGTGTTTGATGTAATCAAGTTAATGTTTTGTAAATTGAAAGAAAGCTAATACCATAAAATTATAATGTCTATGTAGTTGTGTGATTTTTTGATTCAATTCATTTAGCAGCAATTGCGATGATATTTGTAGATTGAAAATATATGACCTTAATTGAGCTTATTCAACATTAACCTTTGTAACAAAATGCAGCATATATATGTACAATAAAAACAAGCACAAAATATAAATTGAATATAAAGAATGTAATAAAAGACATATTTGCATTTTATATTGATATCAATTGCTTTATACAATGAGTTCAGCTAGGGGTATGCATGGGGATCCAATCCGCATATCCGCGTTAAAAAATCGAATCCAATCCGAATATTTGCGGATCTGATCCGATCCACACAATAATCGGATCGGATCTTAACAAGTACGGATCCCGGATATCAAGTGCTTATCCGCGGATCCGATCCGCATATCCGCGGATCCGCATATTAATAAATAAATAATAAAAATATATAATAACAATACATGTTTTATGAGTTTTATATCAATTTTTTTAATGTATGTTTGTTATTTTTAATTTTTATTATTTTGAGTTTGTTGATTTAATGTTATATAAGAAAATAAGTTGAAAAATGTGCTTTGTATGATTATATTTTTCATTTTTCTCTCTTGAAATTAGTTTTTTTTTTATTTTTATTCTTAGCGGATGGATCCGCAATCCGATCCGATCCGCAAATGTGTGGATCGGATTCGGAGGCTAAAAATGCGGATATCGTATCCGATCCAATTAAAATTGTGCGGATCGGATCGAGATTTTACTCAAATCCAATCCGATCCGATCCGCGCACATCCCTAAGTTCAGCATAATTTGACTTAACAAAAGAGGGCAACTTAGGCCCTTTAGCAAATCCTAATATGTTTGTGACAATTTCAAACTTAAAACGTGGTCATATTTGATGACTCACTAAAAAACACAAATCATAGTTTTTAACAACAGTCTAAAATTAAAAGTGGTCATATTTGACTCACTAACAAAATACAAAGTATAGAACTAATAATTCTAATTTACACCATTTTTCATTTCTACATAGAAGGTTTAAATTCAGGAGTAGGCATGTATTTAAACAGCCTTGCAGCAGTTGCAGAGCTTATTGCCGCCATTGTCTCAGCCGAGACTCCTCTTGGTCCATTATCATGAAGGTTCTGAATATTATCTCCCATTGTAGTTGTTGTTGGTGGAATCTGAGACCTGATTATGGGCTACTTTATCCTTGTTGAGGCTTGGATTCCAAGTAAATAATTAGAGCATTCAACACCATGGCCCAAGTTTTGTGAATCATTTTGATGCTGTTGGCAACTCAAAAAACAACCAATTAGTTTTTTCTTTTGTAACCAGCAGCACAAAGTATCAACAAACAATCCAATTTTATTACCTCTTCAACATTTGGAACATTTTGTGATATTGGAATTTCATCATTTTGAGCTCTCTGCTTGGGTGGCTTGACCCTCACTCCAGGCTTTAGTGGCATTTTCTTCTTATTTTTCTTTGCCTTTTCCTATGACAAAACCAACATGTCCATGAATATATAAAATATAAGCAGAGTGTCAGGTGCATGAATAAATAAAATGTTGATTACGGTAAAGCAGATTGACTCACAATTGGGCCTACAGTCTTACTAATGATATTGATAGAATCATTCGTGGCTAGAGGATCAACTTAATGAAATGAACAATTAAATTTTGACTCATATCAAACCCTAACCAATACTAAATATAACAATTAACCCCCCAACTATTATCTAATTGAACAGATCAAATCCTTATATTGATACATGTGTTTTGGTCATTTTGCCTTTGCTAGTGGTAGCTACTGACTTCCCTTTTGCACCTCTCCTTTCCTTCTTGGTCAATGACTTCCAACTAGGATCTAATGGAGGATTTTTGCAAGTCCTAGGTAGTGTCCTTGTTGACCACATCTACTGCAGGTGACTTCGAATGTCTTTCTGACTTTGTTGGCGTGCATCTCCCTTTCAGCAACAACATCAACTCTCCTTTTCTTAGCAGGACGATGGGCAGGCCTCTTGATAGGTGGAGGTAGTGTTTTAGGAGCTCATAGTTTTTACTATTAACATGCTTGATGAAGTGTGAGTATGTTGTTCTGATATAATCCATTGTCAACAATTTGTGGACAAAATCTTCAAGCTTAAGTCCTAATTTGTATATGGCTGTCACTGCATGCACACAAAGCATCCCTACAACACAAAAGTATTCATACATATTTCAAACAACAACATACACTCCATGTGCAAATATGATTTTTTCAGCAAAAATTCATTGTTGTAGGTTGACACCGAGCTTGAAGTCACCCCTGCGAACTTTATATAGGACCCTTTCATTATCACATGTCCAATTAGCTTTCTATTTTATTCGCTCTTGGCTTGATGAACTCATTAATTAGTTTCTTTCATTCTTATGATAAATGACATCCTTACCTTCATACACAAAATAGTCACTCAAAGCTTTCATAAACTGAGCCTGCCAACCTTAAACTCATCTTCACCATATTCAGTTTCTTCATAAATGCATCATAAGCTGTCCTACCTTCACCTTTAATGAGATTGAGCTACTAAAAGCTTCACTCTCATATTCATATGACCTCTCATAATCACTGTCCTGCTCAAAATCATTAGGGTCCACAGATGGCCCATTAAAACCCTCACTTATACCATACTTACTCTCATCAGCCTTTGATTTTCTTGCAGTTGAAGGCCCACCTAAACCATTTCTCAAATCTGGTCCAGGCCCACTATTCTGACCAAGCCCTTTATTGGCAGGAGAGTTTCCATCTCTTAGAACATGTTTCCTTCTAGCCCCAGTATATTTGCTTGATCTCATCTTCACACCAGTTTTTGCTAACAGTTGAGGCCTGCCACCCTTTGAAGGCCCATCCTCATTCACATCTTTTTTGTGCTTAGGAGAAATAACTTTCTTTGGAGACTTCTTTCTCAGAAGCTTCTTTTTCTTCAAACTCTCAACCTCAGAATCAAAATCATCATCTTCATAACTAGGTGGGGGAGGCTTATAGGCCTCATCTTCTGCACTTTCATAACTATCATTAGATGATTTATCTTCAAGGATCACAGGTTGATTCATAGCATCATCAACGATAACAAGACCTTCCACAACACCTTTCACCACTTCTGGAATCTCCACAATATGTTCAACATAAATGTGGAATTCCTTAGGTCCCATTTGCATCACTACTCCCCCCTTCATTGCATTGATATCAGCATCACCAATGATGTCATGAAGACTAGTATCTAGATCAGGATCGCTAATGTCATGCCACAACAACTTGTTATACTTTTTGTACCCTGCTTTTGTTACAAGTTCCCCCAGATCATAGAAACACACCAGGTCTATATCCATTGGATTCCACCTCTTCACACTGCCATCTATGTATGACTAGGTTCCATCAAAGTTTCTATTAAACCTTCTCCCATGATGAAGGACAAGTCAAAAAAATTATACATTTTAGTTTCAGCCATCCATCATCTATGTTTATTAACTGATTTGTGTAACATTTATTAATCCAACAATCACATTTCACTGTCAATTAAAAATTATATTTACTAATAAAGAAAAATTGAAACCCTAAAACCCTAAATTAGCAACACGCCTACGCAGATTCATCAATGGTAATTGAAAAAAAACATTTTATAAGTAACTCATACAATGTAGCTTATCCACCAACAAAGTTTAAAAAAATGCTAAATCAAGTATTACATGACAAAACGGATCTCGATTTTGCATGAAGTAATGTTTTTGGGACCACATATGGTGGTTCAGATATCCATGGAATTTTGAAAGCTTCACCAACTTTGGGCCACGCAAAACACAATCACAAAGCATGAAGACTAAAGGACAGAAACACACCTACCTGGTTTACCACAAATGCCGAGCACACGGTACCATCCAAGTTCCTTCAATGGCGCTGTCAACTCTTCCTTTGCAACACCGTTAGCAGCAACATCACCCCCTTCTTCCAGAAGCTTCTCGTCGATGGTGGTTTCGAATGAGAATATGGTGGTGTATTAGGGCTTTTGTGGTTAATTACAGAGTGAAAGGCAGGGCTTTAAGGGAAAGAACACACACTCATAAAACACTGTGTTTTGGTCACTGTCAGAATGATTTCGTTTTGTTTATTTGAAATGAGCCAAATCGTCCTCTATCCTTCTTGAACCCTACACGCTGGCACTTAACTCTCCACGTAAGCAACCTTACATTACAACTCAGCAATTTCTGTTAACATTTAACGAGATAACTCACGAAAGGACCGCGATGTCACACGGAGATGACGGAGGGAGTCCACGGTGGTGGTTTTTTATTGACAGAGTCCGCAATGACAATCATGAAAATGGACATGGGCCGGGTTGATCGTTTACTCTTATAATTTCATATGTTTTAATCTGTTTTATGCATTTAGTGGTTACTTGTTGATTATTGTCTATTTTTAGTTGTGAAAAATTAACATTATTTCTATAATTTCAAGTCTTTTATCTTTCTTTCCTTTTACCTTTTTATTATTTCTGTATAAGAAAATGGTAACGTTATTTGAACAAGTGATTTTGGTCAATCAAATTCAACGAAGTGATTTATTTCTATGCTAAATAAGCTATCATTTTAGTGTTAAATAATATAAAAAGTTATACCTAAATAAAATTTCATTTGACATCAAAATAATCTTCTATTTAGCATAAAAATAAATGGCTTAATTGAATTTGATTGGCCAATGGTCTTAGTCAAACCGACACCTATATAAAAGTATAAATTATTCCTTTCCATAGGCAAATAGAGTCCACCTAAATATGTTTGTTAACACAACTAGAGCATTTAACTGGGAATATCTATCGATCCTTTATTGAACGAACTAGGTTTTGGCCCGCGCGTTGCGTGGTTCTATTCTGCCTAAGAAAACTGTATTATAAATAATTTATATAATTTTTTATTTATCTATCTCATAAAAATATTTATTATATAATTAGCCAGAATATTTGATTAAAATTATATTTGATGAATATAATATTATGTTATTTTATATGATAGAATATTTGTTTATATAATTTGCTTATCATTTGGTTAAAATCATAGTTCTGAAAACCGGTACAATCAACGGCTCACTTCATAGTCTAAAATTGATAGATTAAACAGTGGGGTTGGTAAAGATTTTCGATCAAAGTGCTTCTACTCTCAAAAAGCAGAAGCCATCTTTTTGTGTTTGGTAATTCAAAAAGTCAAAGAGCTTTTGCTCTCAGCTTTTGAGAGCAGGTGGTGCTTTTGAGAGCCCTCAAAAGTAGTTTTTTAAAGCTGGCTTTGACTCCTCAAAAATCAAAATGAAGAATTAACCTTATAGTTTAATAAAAAAATCAATTTTATCCTCAATTAATTATATTTAATTTTATATTAATGCATTACATTCAAACAAAAAGGTCACTGTAGTAATTTATTACTTTGAGAGCAACTATCAAATAAATTTACCAAACACGATATGTGTGGCTTCTGCTTATTGAGAGCAATTTTTAGTTATTTTACCAAACGGTCATCATGTGACTCTTCATCAGCTGCTTTTTTAGAGTATAAAGAGCTCAGCCGCTTTTTAAGAGCCACGATATTACCAAACCGAGCCTAAAAACCGCATAGGGACCGTCGACCCGGCCGATTTTTTGGCCAATTGAATCAAACCGGTAGCCGGTTTCTCATAAAAGCCACAGACCACGTCATTCCTCAAAAACAAAAAAAACCCCAAAATCTCGAGCCAAAAAACGTGAAACCTCAAACCTCACATTCCCTTCTTCTCAAATGGTTGGAACTGGATCCCTAATACCATAACCCATCTCCATCGCCATCGCCGCCGCATCTCATATTCGTCGCGTCTTCCTATTCAAGAAGCTCTCCTCCCAAGGGGCCGTCCATGCTCCTCCGCCGCCGGCCCTGTTCACGAAAGTTGGCGTCGCCGTCTTTATTAGAGAAGGTATTCATGCTTGCTGCTTTTTCTTGATTCTTTTTTAAATGTATAACAATAAAATTGATTTGAATGTGATACTGATTGATTTCATTATTTTTTTTTATTTTTTTTAATAACTTTGATTTTAATGTTGATCCTGATTCTGCCTTTTTTTTTTTTATGAAAATCAAATTGGGGTTTGTTGTAGTTGTTAGTGTAGACAGTATGGAAAAGTTTTGTTGATTAAGATTAGCTGAGCCAAATTTGTAGTGATTAATTGATTATTATACATTGCTTTGACTAACCACTTTGAGTGAAAATGCCTCACCCCCAGTATATATAGTGTTGCAGTAATGAGAACATTATACTTAGCAACTTGGCTGCGCTATTTTGAGATAGAATTCAAACTCCATATTGATTTTATGTTTGTTCTAATAAAATTCAAACTCCTATTATTATTAATTATCAAAGAGCACCCATTGACATGAGCTTGCTCAATTAAATTATGTTGTGCTCATATTGAAGGAAGGCATCAGCATCTTGGGCATGAATATGATGATTCTTATGTGCCTTGTAATGATGATACCTTGCTGCTTGCTTTGGGTTTTTGTTATAGGGTATGAACCATATTGCTAATGGTTTCTGTTATGGCGTTTGTTGTTTTGGTGGTATGCAATTATAGTTATTGTGTTATCAAGCAATGTTCCTAATTGTGTTTCAGACTTTCAGATGCTTCACCTCTTGTTGGAATGATTATTATATATGGCTTCACTAATTTCAATCATGACTCATAAGATAAGTGACTTCCACCATAGTCATTCATAAATTGTTGATATATATACTTAATCCTTACTTGTTTATTTTGAATGTGCAGAGGCCAACAACTTAGTAAGTGATGTTGTTTGACTTCACTTTTCAATTGGGAATTGGGAAGGTCCCATCTATTGCAACAAAAACCACCTGGACTCACTCAGGAAGCTCTATACTGTTTACATGTCCAATATTTTAGCATCAGGGATGCATGTCAGGATTGAAGCTGCTGTTACTGCCTTTTTGATGTTGAATATTGTTATTGTTATTGGTGTTGGTTTTTGTAATTTGGATATTCCCTTTGTTAATTGGTTTTGGTTTGTATTTGATTGAGACTATAATTTGGTTTGTATTTGTAATTTGGTTTGTATGTGATCTATATTCCTAAGTAGCATGATGGGAATACCAACTTTTAGTTTCAACTCATGATTAGGTAAACCTGATGACTTAACCGAATTAAGGAATTCAAGAGTATGTACAGATGCAACAATGTCATTTTGCAAGTCTGTTTTGCATGCGATATCTGCGCTAAAGTAGGACTTGAATTCTTTCGTGTTGATAGACATCATGTACTCATTGATTTCATCTACAATCTGGATTGTTGGTGCCAAAACAACTCTATCTTGTAGGTGTCTTTCATCTTCTGGCTCGTCCAAATATTCTTTAAAGGTGCATTTTACCACAGCTTCAATAGGATCATCCCAATCCTTAATCAAAAGATCTTGAGGAATCAACAATTTTGAAATGCCGTCATCTCTGTTGCCAAGTTTGCCATCTCCAACTTTCAATAGCCATTCTGCGAACTCCCTTAAGCTAGTGATTGATGAATTATTTTCACCATTTGTTTTTAACCTCATGTTCTTAGTGAGTTTCAACACCTTGCAATGGTCCCATATATGAGATGAGTTAATTGTTGCGTTAACTACATCTTGTCTGCTTGCTTTTGGTATCACGGGTAATATCTGCCTGAAGTCCCCTCCAAACACAACTGTTTTACCCCCGAATGGCCTGTTTTCACTGTCTACATTTGTAAATCAAAGCAAGTCTCGCATTGTTCGATCAATAGCTTCAAAACAAAATCTGTGAATCATAGGTGCTTCATCCCAAATTATTAGTTTTGCTTCCACTATCAGATTAGCTAATGCACTTCCTTGTTTTATATTACATGTTGAGTACTCATCAACATTAAGTGGAATTGCGAACCTTGAGTGAGCTGTTCTTCCGCCAGGGATCAAGAGAGACGCTATACCACTTGACGCCACAGTTAGCACAATTTCACCTTTAGACCTTAATGATGCAGCTAGAGTTTGCCAAATAAATTTTTTTTCCTGTCCCGCCATAACCATAGAGAAAATAGACACCGCCAACACCGTTGTCCACACTATTGATTATTGTATCGTAGACTTGTTTCTGTTCTTTTGTCATCCGGTTTAGGTTAGCAATATGAGTCTCCTGAAGTTCTGGTATGTTATATGACAGTTCATCAGCAATTAGATTATTTTCACAATCACCTATTAAAAAGTTATCTTCAGTTTGGACTTCTGGACTTGGCATACCGGGGTAGTCCCTGAGACATCTATTATTCCTCCTGAGAATTTCTTCTATTTTAATTAATGTACAATCTGCCAGCTCCTTATCGGTCATGGTAAGTCCTGATGTGGAATCATGTGTCATTTACTTGATTATGAATATATAATTGCACTAATTCTATTAATAGTTTAAATGAATCAATCAATATAAGCAGTGATCGTACCTAAGCGATTTAGCAAATTTCTTCTTTCATAAAGTATGCCATCTGATAGAAGCCTCCATGTTTGATCCCATACATATTCTGGTCTTGTGATTGAATTGGTGAACAGTAAGGTTGAAAATAATCTCCTAAGGTATGAACCTGTTCCCCACATGCTGGCTTCTTGTATAGCTTCGACGTATTCCTTGTCATCATCAAGCAATCCTCTTGCAAAATATGCCTTGCGAAACGTGGGATATACAACATCATTATATCTTCTAATTTCCTCGTAGCTTGTTGGTCCTATAACCAAATTTAACAGGATTCTTAGGTAGTATATTTCTCCAGCAGTAGGAGGAACAAAATATACACGACCAATGACATTCTGATGTCATCTTTTGTGCCATGCTCAGTCATTTGCATTCCACACGAATTTTGATGGGAATTCAACATATGTCAGTTTCCTTGCCTCGTCATCTGTGCGATTTTTTCCATCCATGCTAGAAACATTGAATGGTTAAGAGTTGGCTTTTCAACCAAGTTCTTTAAAGACTGTTTGTCTTTAAATATAATGTTTTGCTGGCTTGGTAAGTGAAATGGAAGACGCACTACAGATGGATCGCGGT
>JASCZI010000098.1:1626-13929 GCA_036250425.1 Stylosanthes scabra
GTAAATAAAATATACAAATCCAATAACTAAAATTTTAATAATCACTAACACAATTAATCTAACTACTCAACTGACCTACATTAACAATTTATTACTAAATTCATAATTTCTAGCTAAATCTAACAGAATTGAAGTAACCTACTTGGTGTGGTACCAATAGATGAGTTGAGAGGATTTTGGGTTAGAGAGAAGGAGGGAAGGTTTATAGAGAGAAGTGAAAATGGGGAATGAAAGGGAGAAAGGGAGCTGTTGTTGGTTTATAGGCACGGAGGTAGGGGCGCCTACGCGGCCAGCGCCACGTGCGCAGGAGGCGCCTTTGCGGCCTGCGCCTGCCACGTGGGTGGCGCCTTCGCAATCCACGCCTGCCACGTTGAAGGCGCGTCCCTTGTTGCCGCCTCCACGTAGGAGGCGCCTTCTCCATCCGCGCCTCCTAGTCAGCATCTGAAAAAAAAAGATGCTGCCACCGTGTCGCCACGTATGCAAAACGGGGGCAGCTTTGTAAATAGTTTCAAAACAAGGGCAATCTCGTAATAAGTTTCGAAAACAGGGGTATTCTAATAAAAAAGCCCCGTAGTTTGTTTTCTTTTCAGTCGATACGGTTATTTGTTTTCAGTTGAACAGGTTATATGTTTTCTGTTGAACAGGTTATGTGTTTTCTGTTAAACATATGAGTTAATATTTCGGGATATATTAAATTGTTAATCAGGTACATTTTTGATAATCAAATACACACTTTCAAAAAAAATTTTGTGTGTGCCACGTGTCAGAAGCGCCTACGCGGTCAGAGCCTGCCACGTAGGAGGCGCCTTCTCCATCCGCGCCTCCACGTTGGAGGCGCCATCTCCATCCGCGCCTGCCACGTTGGAGGCGCCTCCCTTGTTGACGCCTCCACGTTGGAAGCGCCTTTCCTATCCGCACCTCCTTGTCAGCAGCTGAAAAAAAAAGAAGCTGCCACTGTGTCGCCACGTAGGCAAAACGAGGACAGATTCGTAAATAGTTTCAAAACAAGGGCATTCTCATAATAAGTTTCGAAAACAGGGGTATTCTAATAAAAAAAAGTCGGTTAGATGGCATTGATATCTATGATATAACTGAAATAATTGTCAAAAATAAAATTAAATATATTAAAAATACCATTAAAACTAAATTAAATGTGACACAAGTGTTAATAAAATAGAAAAAATAAAAAGAGGTTGTTCACAACTAATAAACAAATAATAATAAAAAAATTATTCGTTACATATATACATTATTCAGATATATTTTTTTATAATATTAATTTTACCATTTACATCCCTATAAAATTAAAATAAAATATAAATGTGATCCCTTTATATTTTTAGAATTTAGTGGTAGCAATAGAATAAGGATAAAATTTTAATTGAAAGTGGATGAAGTGGAGATGCCCTAGTGCTCTGCTAAGGTTTTCTCTTGTGCCCTAGTGCTTTGTTAGGGTTGCTTCTTGTGCCCTGTTAGTGTTTTTTTTTTGCCCTAATAGGGTTCTTCTAGTGCTTTATTGTATCCTGCTAGGATTTTAATGTGTTGTTTTGAGTTTTGATGTGCTCTGATAGAATTTTGAGAAATAATCCTTATTTCCTTATCCTTTTCATGTGTTACACAATACAATTCAACTATCATGGCCGATTTGTCTGTTATAACGGTGAAGAATACTAATCCTAATATGAGGGAGGAAGAAACTTTTATAGTTTTGGATGCATCTAAGATCAGAAGACGAGCTAGTCTGATTGCTACAATTCTCTGGAAGTTTTGGAACCATCACAATCTTCGAATATTTGAAGGTGTTGCTGGTACCCCAGATCTGGTTCTTCAATCGGCTATGAATTTGATCCAAGAATACCATCATCATCATTCTCCTTAATTTTGCTTTTCATTTATGTATTCTCTCTTCTTTACTAATTTACATTATGATATTTTGATTATGTGGAGTTTCCACTTTCTTTGTTACTTTTTTGTTGTCCAAGTTGGACCCATCCTCTCATGTATTCATTTTATTATTCTAATGGAATGAAATACAACTGCTTTTGATAAAAAAAAATAAAATAAGGATAATAAAAAGACTAGGGAACCAATACATTATGACCAATAGGAAGCCAACACATATTTCAGATGATAATTTATATAAATTTTGGATAATAACTTAATATTGGATATATGAGTTACAGATGATAACCCATATAAATTTTGGATGATAACTTAATTATTAACTCCCCAATGGCTATCTAACGTTGGTTTCGTAGCATAGTTCTAATGATAATGATACTCATAATGAAGAATTATATTAACAAAAAAAATTGATAAATAAATAGTTAGATTTGTAAAAAAATTAGTTCAATTGATGTGTTTATATATCCTCAAGTTTAATAAATAAGACAAAATCAATATTATTTTTTCTTAAAAAAATAAATAAATTAAGTACTAATTTATTCTATTAAGAACTAATTAGTATTTTTAATAAGAAACTTGAATTTTCATATTTGTGTTTTTTATTAACTTAAGAATTTCTAGAACAAAATTGAAAAAAAAAACGATAAAAGAGAAAAAGAAAGAAAAAGAAATATGAAAAAATTTTAAAAAAATGCACTCATCAGTAATGTCCATGTGCAGATGTGCTGCAGAGGATAGAGAGCAGACTCAAGTGCTCCCCTCTCACTTATTTTATTTAGCTACCTATTTTAGTCCTTTTGTACCAATAAAGTGGTTATTTTAGGCTGCGTTTGTTTATGAGGACAGAACAGAACAAGATACTGGGATAGAGATAGTAAAACATAGACACTGAAATTTAATATCTTTGTAGTGTGTTTGACAATAATGCACATAACACATATGAATAAAGCTAAAATTTAATATAAATGATATTTTTATCATTTTAAAAAAAGTAATGTTGGAATAATAAACAATTTTGTGTGTAAAAAGAAAAAAAATTATTAAAAAATCATTTGTCCATCTTCCTAAATTATGTGTCCATCAGTGTCCTTCGTTCAAAAGTGGACACAGACAATGGACATTCAGTCAGAAACAGTGTGTTCAATGTCCATGTCTCTGTCACCAAACATGTTTGTGTATATCAATGTCTATGTCTCAGTGTCCTGTCCACCAAAAACAAACGCAACCTTAGTAACTTTACCTCTCACTAAACAACAAAATCAAGATGGGCAACTTATTGGTGCAAGGAATATCATATTCCCTTAAAGAGATTGTGATACATGTAAAGGTATGAGCTTAAAACTCAATTAGAATAGTTTATAAAATGATCTAGAAAGTTGGTATTTTACTATAGGAAGCTTTTCACATATGGCAAACAACTTTAACGGAATGTGATGTTCCGATCATATGCACCATTCAGATTTAATAATATTATAATTAGTGGATATGATGTTAGGTGTGACTTTTTGAAAGGTACTTCTAGACTGGATAATATTGTGTTCCCTCAACCTACTCTATAGGTATTCAATTTGACCTCTCTTGTGTTTCCTTGACTGTCCAAGGCTTGGCTTGTTCCACTCACTGGCTGAGCAAGCCTGAGCCGAGCCGGATCCATGTTAGGCTGATGGCTCAAGGGCCTTTTTTTCTTCTAGGCCTGATAGATTTTTTTGTTTAATAAATCAACATTATTAAATTAATTAAATTATTTTTGGGTTAAGCCTTTCTCCATTATTTGATATAATTTAATTTTGTGGTGATTAAAATTTTTTTTGACATGTTTACACGAATTTTTTTTATATATTCAATTTTGTGATGATTAAAATTTTTTTTATCCATTCTAATTTCACCTATTTAATGTTACTTTTTTAATGAGATTTCCTTGATTATTGTTTATATAATTTTATCGAAAATTATTGTATTTTCGTCAAGCTTAACATTTAAGTATGAAGTATGTTAAGTACTTAGTTTTAGTATATTTGTAATAATATTTTTTAAAAATATAAATAATATAAATCATGCTTGTAATTTCACAAAATTGCATTCTTCTTATTTATAATTTAATCTTGATAAATAGTCTAATAAGTTATTCTGACATTAATTAAAAATGAATAAAAATATTATGAAGAGTTTAATTTTGATGCACTGACAGTATAAAATGTTTTACATAGTCGTGCAATCATATCCATTGATTTTGATAACTAATCACGTGGTAGGTGAAAAAAGAAGTTATTTTTATTGATGTGGCGCTATCTTATTAAATGCATGTGTAAAATTTTTTTACACTGTCAGTGCATTGAAATTAAATTCATATTCATATTATGAATTCAAAATATTAAAAACAGTTAAACCACATTTTAATTCATTTGCGATTAACATCATAATGGTCCTAAAAATTTAATTGTACTAATTTGATTTCTTTGATTTAAAAAATTGCACCAAGAACTATAATAGGATTTAATTCAATGAAAAGAATCGGACATCAAAATTAAATTGACTAATTTTTTCATAAATATACGTGTTATTAGTTTTTTTATGTGTATTAATATTTTAATATATATTTTAGCTAATAAATTTTATGATCTATACAACTCTATTAAACTTCTCACAATATTAAATTATAATTATTTTTTATGACAAAATTGTAACTATTTATTTATTTATTCTATTTGAAATTTGAACACAACAAAGTCATTTTTCTTCTGTATTTTAGCTAGTAGCTACGGTCCACAAGCCAGAAAGTTCCTTTAATATTAAGCTGATCTTTTGTGGCAAATCATCGATATAACTAAGGATAATTTAGTCTTTCAACACTCACTATAAGACAAATAGAAAATAGGCAAATTTTTCTACAACGGAATATGATGTTTCGGTTTCATCAATGGAATATGTGATAATTTTCCTTTACTATAAATAGTAGATAATCAATATACACATTCATGCAAATTATTAATGAAGTTGTTATCTTTTTCCTCTTGTGGAATTCCTTTCTATGGAATTATCTCTTCTCTCTCTTGTTCTTCCCTAATTCCTCTCTAATTCTCAAATTTTCTTCTAATTTCTTCCTAATTTCTACAATTCTAACCTATAGGAGATCTTACTCCTATCATTTGGTGCTTTCATTAGTCACCATGCCAATCTATGATGATTACCATGGTGATTTTCAGAACTCAAACAATTCTTCTTGCGATCAAATTCAAGCTATCCTCAAGATTTTGCTTCTAAGTTATCAAACAATTCCTTCCGATAATCTTGATGAATTATGAGTCATGAGTGATCAGAAACAGAAGCGGCTATGTTCAGATTTCCAACAAACCTGTGCAAGGATCATTGCAACATTGCATGAGATCCAAGATGAGGAAAATTCATATCCAGAAATTCAAGCAAATGCAGATTAAAAACAGAAGCAGATCTATTATTTTCAACAAAATTCAGTTCCAAAATTTCAAAAGCAAGATTCAGAAGCTGAATTTGATGAAGGAGATGCAACAACAATCCAAAATACAACAAAATTTACAGATCCAGATCAAGAAGCAGAACAGAATTCAGATAAAAAAATTGCCAACACAAATCAAGGACTTACAACAGATCCAACACAATTCCATCAAATTCAAGAAATTACAGATCTAGATTTGCAATTTCAAATTTAACCAGAGCTGGCACCAGCATATCAAAAACCAGAATCATCAATACAATTTTCAGAAATTACAACTTCAGAGCAATCCAAATCAGAATTTCAAATTCTCAATATATCATCGACAAATCAAGAAGAATGATGGAATTCAGCAAACTCAGAAGATCAAAAGAAAGAAGATGAGTTAGATGCGATGAGAGTTTACCGTGGCTTAGTAGATCGGAACGAGGCTGTTGTGGTAGATCGGCCACCTCCCGAATCGCTGGATCTGCACTCCATCGTGGTGGGAGAGTGTGAACTTGAATCGGCGGTGGTCACGGCAAAGGCAAGGTCATGCAGGACAAAGGACTTGAGCGACGCGATGTCCGAGATTCACAGCGGCGTCGAGGACAGTGCCTCCTTGACGGGTACGGTGAAGAACTCCAAGACGGCGACGGAGATCGAAGCACGAGCTGTGGACAGAAGCCTCCACGCCGACGATTTTTCCCTTTCTTTGGGAAGCCGCCGATTCTCTTGGCGGCCGTGCTTCCCTGGAATCACGAAGAGGAGTGGTGCACTACGGAAGCCAAGAAGCGGGCACGACAAAAAGACGCCATGTTCGACCTCCGCAACAACGAGAATGAAGGGAAGGAATCCCTCTTGGCGGCAGAGGCGAGATATTCCGGATCCGGTGCGGCTGGCAGAGGCGGCGCGCCATGGAAGGGTTGCGGGGGTGAAGTGGTGACCTTCGTTTTCGAGTACGGGAACCCGGCAGTTTCTGGCGCTGGCATGGCTGCAGACGGCGACATTCACGGTGCCCTGTGGTGGCAAGGCAGAGATGGTGGGGAAGTAGTTCCCTTCTTCTTCCTTTTTGGGGTCCATGAGAGATTAGGGTTGATGGAAGCCCCAACTCCATTGCAGCAGCTAGGGATGGAAATGGGCCGGGCCGAGCCGAGCTTTGCCTTAGACGAGCCTGGCCTATATCGAAAATATGTGGCCCAAGCCTAGGCCTGTTACTGTTTGTAGGATTTTTTTAGACTCGAGCCTGGCCTGTTTAAAAGCACGTTAAGCCCACGAGCCTATATTAGAAAAGCTTCCCATAGAAATTATAAATAAAAATAATTTTCACTAAAGCATTCTAAAATTTATAATTTATTATAAATTATAATTCAATAATATAGCAATGTTTCATCACATATAATATGATGTAACTATACTTAGTATCGAATTGTAGTCCAAAAAAATATAAACATTTTTCTCAAACCATAAAAGGAGACGCTACAACCACTAATATATCTCATCTTATTTGAACACCTTCAAAACAAGAAAATAACTAAGAATAATTTATTTAATAAAAATAATTTGGCGGGTCGGCCCAATGAGCTTTATAGGCTTTTTTTAAAGCCTATGACCTGACCTGTTTAATAAAAAGGCTTTACAAAAAGGCTAAGTCTGACTTGTTTAATAAAACGAGACGAGTCGAGCCGAGCTTGAGACGAGCCAAGCCACGAGCCCCCGTCAAGTAGCCCGACCCATTCCCATCCCTAGCAGCAGCGTACTCTAGAGATGGAGGAAAGGGAAGAGTTTCTGTACTCTATTCCAAATTTGGGCCTTCAAGAAATGAAAGCAGCCCAACATCAATTGCAGCAATGTGGATTAATTATTGGCCCAATTCGATTATTGCTATTGCTGCTTGGGATTTTTGCTTGCTCAAATTATGGACCCAAATTGGGTGGTTTGATTTTAGTTGATGGGCTTCAATTTTTTCAATGGGATCCAAGAGGGATTTTATTTTTTTTTAGCAGTAGAATAATAAATAATGAAGAAAATATTGTTTCTTTTATTCATTATAATTAGTATAATTTTTCTCAACTTTGAGGACAAGGTTGTTTTGAAGGGTTGGGTAATGATACATGTATAGGTATGGGCTTAAAACCCAATTAGAATAGTTTATAGAATAATTTAAAAAGTTGGTATTTTACTATAAATAGTAGATAATTAATGTACTCAATCATGCAAATTATCTCTTTCCTCTTGTAGAATTCCTTTCTATGGAATTATCTCTTCTCTCTTGTTCTTCCCTAATTCCTCTCTAATTCTCAAATTTTCTTCTAATTTCTATAATTTTAACCTATAGAAGATTTTGCTCCTATCATATTGGAATTTGGGATAATTTTTCTATAAGATTTGTTAAGATTTTAAAAATCTATTTTTATATATTTTATTTGTATTTAATTCAAATTTTGAAATTCAAATTTTAAACGTGAATAACATAACTTAATTAAAAAAAAAGGAATAATATCACAATCACAATCTTCTTAAAGGAGAAAGATAAGTATAGAAGAGAGGGCTAAGAAATGGAGAGAAATTGACGCCAGAGAAGGTTGAGGCCCTCAGTGCAACAGAGATTCTGTGGAGCTTCCAACAGCGCAGCGATCTCTGTGGGAGGTTTCAACAACTTCAACCTTCTGCTATTGTTCTTCATTCCGAATCTGCGCTTTTGCTTTACTTGAATGCTTCTCCATCACTTTGTTGTTCTCCTCTTCATATTGATTTAGGTATTTCTTAGTGTGAATATTATGAGATTGATAATGAAAATGAATTATATTTTTAGCCAATATTTTTATATATTAATGACTAACTACAAACAAAAAATAATAAATTATATATATTGATCGCATAGTGTTACTTTTTTTATATTTTTTTCTTTAAATTTTACAATATTTTTAGCTTTAGTTTTTTATTATAATTAACAAAGACAAATATTACCAAGTAGTTTTTTTTATCAATATTACCTAACTCTTTATCTTTTATACTATTAGGAATAGGATTTATAATTTACTGTTTATAATTTAATATTTAAAGTTTATAATGTAAGATACTACTAATGTCATATAATCTTTAGATATTATGTATAAAAATATATTTTCTACTACAATATATAATTCTATTTATAACTAAAATCAGCCATTAAAATTAGTTATCATGTATTTATATATAAATATATATAAATACATGTATAATTTTATTATTTTCAATATCTATTTTATATTTTAATATGTATTATATACTAGTAGCTAATTTTAACGGTTAATTTTAATGTGCAAATAGCATAACCATTTGTTACCAAATATTAGTCCAAATAATAAATTTAATTAATTATATGATATTATTTATTAATTCATTCATATTTATAAAATTATTATATGAAATTATCAAATTTTATATTACCATTATGTTTTATATATACATATATGAAGAAGTTGAAAATTTTGGGGGGACCATGGCCTTGCTGGCCCCCCCTTGCTCCCCATTGCTTCAGAGAATCCGCTTAGTTAACTAAGATAAATAGTTAACAGAAAACCTACACAACCAAGCATATTTGCAACCAAGCCCAACCATGTTGGTTTTCACGGACGCGCCCCTCACTTATTTCAAAAACGTTAAAAGTGAGGCAAAAGGCGCTAACTTACTTAACATGCCGTGAGTTTACTCACGTCACTAGTGCTTTTAGTATTTTGATTTGTTTTCATTTTCACATACATTACTCATTCTTCTCCATTTTTCTTTTGCATTCTTCACCAATCACTTACATCAAAATGATAATAAATGATGACACTGGAGGTGGATCAGAAACAACGGAGCAAGTTTGTGTGTTCGTTTACATAAAATTTCATTCGACGTGAGTTTATTTTCCGGTTTGGGATGCGTGACCGTTTCCGGTTCGACTTTTTAATGTGTGTTTACATTTGCAGTTTCTTTGTGAAGTTGATGAGGCGTATATATATTCCGAAGGTTGGAATGACTTTTGAAACACTTGAGGAAGCTGGTTTGTTTTACAAAAAGTATGCCAAACTTGCAGGATTTTCTAAAAAAATAAGGAACACAAATAGAAGTAAGTTTACTAAGGAAGCAATTAATCAACTCATAACATGCAACAGAAAAGGGAAATGGACGTATGAAGTACCACGTGTTGAGAAGACGAACCCTCTATGTGGTGCTAAATGTCCAGCTCGAATTTTCGTTCACGTAGAAAAGAAGACAAGTAGGTGGCGTATATCAAAAGTTGTTCGTGGTCATTCACATCCTTGCTTTCCTGATCAATGTCAGATGCTCGCACAACACAGGGAGCTAAGCTTGGATGTTCGTCAAACGATAGAAATAAACGATCTCTCTAGAATAAGGCCATGCCAAACATACCAATCGCTTGTGACAGCTGCTGGTGGTCATAACGAGTTAGGTTTCATTGAAAAGGATGAGAAACTACGTAGATAATGGTTTTCAGAAAGTGAATGAGGAAGAAGATGCAAAAGAACTTGGGAAATACTTTTTGAGAATGAAGGAACAAAACGAAGAATTCTTCTATGAGATAGTCGTTGATGGTGATAAGAGATTTAAATGTGCGTTTTGGGCTGATGCAAGAAGCAGGGATGAATATGAATGCTTTGGAGATGTCGTGTCATTCGACACCACATACAACAAAAACAGGTAAGCAGGGCTGTATTCCGGTTCGGTCATGCTTAAAAAACATTTTCATCTCATTTCCATTATTCCGGTTCGACAATGTGATTCTATTCGGTTCTATAACTATTATTGGTTCGACTTTTTTGTGTGCAGGTATGACTTGCCATTTGCTTCCTTCGTTGGTGTGAATCACCATGGGCAGTCTATTCTCCTTGGATGCACATTGATGAAGAACGAGGACATCGATTCATTTAAATGGTTATTTGATTGTTGGCTTCGTTGTATAGGGGGCAAGCAACCTAAAGGTTTATAACCGATCAATGCCCATCAATGCCAAAGGCTATTGAAGAGTGTATGCCAACTACAATCCATAGGTGGTGTATTTGGCACATCATGAAGAAAATCCTCAGAAGTTAAATGGATTCAAGGGACACAAAGAAATTGAACACGAGATGAGTAAGATAGTATGGTCATCCTTCTCAAAAGAGAAGTTTGAGGAGAATTGTGAATCATTTATTCGCAAGAATGGCTTGGGTGGTAACAAGTGGCTCTTAGGTAATGTATTTGGCAGTTTACAGGCTTGTTTTACACATTTTGAATGATCGGCTGTGTGTTATATTTCCGGTTCGGTTGGTATTGTTTGGGTTATTATTGTTACATTTTCCGGTTCGGATGTGGGTTTATTTCTGTTTTGTTTTGTTTGTAATTTTTGTTGTGTTGTGATAACTTGTCAGAACTATACAATGAGCGTCACCGATGGGTTCCTGTGTTTCTTGATATTCATTTTTGGGCTCGGATGAGGAGTACACAAAGGAGTGAAAGCATGCATGCATTTTTTAACAAATTCATTACAAAGAAGAGCTCGTTGATTCAACTTGTTAAGCAATATGACAATTGCTTAGGCAGTAAAGAACAAAAAGAACGGGAAGCTGATGCTGGAGATTGTCATACCATTGTCCCTTGTGCACCTAATTCAGGGATTGAAGTGCAATTTCAGAAAGTTTACACAAATGTCAAATTCAGAGAAGTTCATCAACAGTTTAAGGAGAAGGTTTTTGTGTTGATACATTTAAGGAGCGAACTCGAAACTTTGTTAAATATGGTGTTGAAGAGGAGATTTCAGTTGGTAGGAGCACCATATTTGAAGTTGTATACGACTCATTTGAAGAGAAATTGAAATGTGAGTGCTTGCTCTTCCAATCAAGAGGTATAGTATGCCGTCATTCGTTGGTGGTGCTTAGATATGAGAGGGTAGATTTTATTTCATCAATATACATTCTTGAAAGATGGTGTAAGAATGGTTTAGTGAATAGGAGGCATTCGAGCATCAAGAGCAGCTTCGATCAGCCACTCATGGATCCAAGAGATCAAGTTTATGATGGATTGCTGCTATCTAGGGCTAAAATCCATTGTGAGGTTGCTTCACGATGTCTATTGCTCACATCTATTGTAAACCGAGGTTATGACAATATTGAGCAGGAGATTAAACAATATAAAGAGAAGAAGAATGGAGATGTTTTTATCACACATGAAAATAGGTCCACATTTGGGATGAATGATTTGTAAAGCTCATTACGTATAAGATCAAGAGAACGGCCTAAGAAAGGGTTGGGTTCGACGTTGGAGAAACTCATTAAAGCAAGGATGAAGAAAAGGAAGGAAACTATATGAACAAATTCCGTTTCGACGGTTAATTATGTTCCGATTCGGCTTTCGTACCTTAACTCATTAGTCATGGATGTTTTATGACAATATTTCTTTTTTATTTTTTTTGGAGTATATGATGATGTTTATTTAAAATTGCTTATTCAATGTTTATATGATACTTGTTTCTGATGCATTCAAATGAAGATTTCATAATAATTATTTTAAATTCCGGTTCGATGAAGCAACTTTCCGGTTTGACATGTTATGATCTAGAGGGGAATGTATTTTTTTCCCTTTATCACTAAATAAATAATTATAAAACAAAAGGAATTAGTATTTACAAATTTACAGAATTTACAACAAAAAATAAATTGTTCATAACAGAATCAGTTAGTTTTGAGATCAGCCGAGTCAAATTGAGTAAAGGGGCTTCTAAGAGCTGCACCAAGCTTTATGAGATGGATCTTGTTCATCTCCATTACCACATCCATCCTCATAAGGTTTTCAGGGCTCAATAGTATATTTGCAACAATTTTTTCCCTGAACTTATCAAGATCAGCCTACAATTTAAACAAACAGTAATTAGATCATATAGTGAAGTATAGAAATGAAACACTACGTTTTTTAAAAAGACAAAG
>JASCZI010000098.1:34629-49654 GCA_036250425.1 Stylosanthes scabra
TGCACCTTCTCCGAGCACGCTGCCTCCACAGCGGCTACCTTATGAGAATGTGCCTCCGCCTGCTGTGACAGCTCCCTGTTGAGCAGTACCACCTGCTCTCTGAGATCGGGAGGACCAGTGGCGGTGTCATCGTCATCAGGATCTGCAAAAAGCGGAGGATACTTATGCGAGGGAACCACTCCCTTGCCGTATATCCTGCCCCTCTTGCGGCCGCCTGCAAACTGTGCCCACACGGCGGCCTCGTCTTCTAACGTCATACTATACTGCAGGAAACCGTCCAACCCGGTTATGAATGATGGTTTAAGCCCCCCCTATTTGCATAGACTCTATCGTACATCCATGAACGAGAGTGCTCCATAATTACGGCATACCGTTTTCTCCTACATTTGCAATAATATTACCAATTTAGGCCACTTTAATTTCAATTTTTTTAAAATTTTCGACAGAATTTTCCCTTTAATTTTTTCCTAAATTAAATTGCCGAAAAGGTTTATACTAAAAAGAATAATATTTCCAATCAACATACAATTTGCAATTATGTTGTTTAAACCTAGCCGTTCTATCCACCTTATTCCCCACAACAAATACAGAGCAAACACAAGCAATCTCCACAGCAAACAAACCGGAAGGATCTCTACGCCCCCGCACAAATTCATTCTCCTCTCCCATTCTACAATTCTATCATAGGTGGTCAAGTCTCTATCCTAAACATGCAATCAAATTTTTCCATTTAATTACTCCGGTTACCGAATAATTTAATCACAATTCCAATTTCAAAAGGTCCAATAATACTATCTAGAGTGAATAGGTTACCAACCTAAGTGTCGGGATGAATATGGGCAATGCCTAATCTGCACAAACTCGGACGATCCCCACCCACCAGCGGCAGTAGCAGCAACCTAACAATGCTCTGTCACTGAAATTTTAAAAAAAATACCAACATTCAGCAAACACATTACGTACACAAAAAGGGCATCAAAAATGCATTAAAAAAACGCACGAAAATGAAAAAACTAAACCGATTAAATTAAAGAGGGACTTACCCCGAGTACAATGGCGGTGACGGAATTGCAAACGGAGGTCCGAAGAGGGAGAAATCGAGGAGAGAGAGAGGGAGGCGGCGGAGAGAGAGACTTGTTGAGAGAGAGAGAAACGGTTTGCAGAATGGGGGAAGAAGAAGGGTCTTCGCGTTTTGGAAAAAAATTAGATTTTTACCGACGGCTAGGCCGTCGGTAATCAGCGTGTTTTTTTAAATCGTCGACAACGCAACGCAGCGTTTCATTAATTAATATTACCGACGGCTTAGCCGTCGGTAAATATATCCATGGCGCCAAATTTGAAATTTGAGCCGTTACATATACCGACGGCTTAGCCGTCTGAAGTATTACAGACGGCCTAGCCGTCTGTAAGCCGTCGGTATTATTAAGAAGCTCGTTTAATATTTAGACGGCTCGTTTGCCGACGGCTAAGCCGTCGATAATTACAGACGGCTTGGCCGTCTGTAATATTGCCTCGTCACGGCGCCACCTGGCGCCAAATGAATTATATAATTACCGACGGCTTACCGACGGCTCAGCGCCTAATTTATTTAGCTTTTTCTTTAAATATCACCGACGGCTGATTTAATAATACAGACGGCCCGGCCGGGCCGTCTGTAAGGGCCGCGCCTTGATGGCCGTCGGTAACGGCCGTCGGTAGGTTACATGAATGTAGTAGTGATAGAGGTCAACGCCACTCAGAGAAGGTAACGACACTTGCCCAAAAGTCTCATTTACCACGTCAAAGGAAAGAATTACCCACTCTTTCTCCTTCACCTTTGCCATCCAATTCAGAGTGCCGGTTCCACTCAAGTATTTTCCAATGTACCCTGATATACCAACCGGAGGATAAGGGAAATCGGGGCCGAAAGTCCAATAATTTGGACCAAATCTAAAAATTCGGGTCGAATCTTGTCCATAGGCTGTTACAAGCTTGTATTTGTCATGCACGTGGTCATAGCCCAAACCAAAGTAAGTTAAAGATGATGGATGCTTAATTAGAAAGCAACGTTTAGATGTAGATCCAGTGCAAGGGTTCCACAAGCAGAAACGACGAGTTGGAAGATGATGCAAGCACAACAAGCCATTGCAGGAGCCTATAACATCGACCTCATAAATACGAAATTCCTCACCAATATTAAAACCTATTGCTCCGGAGTGAACAAACTGGTTGGTAACGCCTGATGACTTCTTGAAGAGAGGTTGAAGGTCCAGGAATCCAATTCGGGAGTAGTTCGTAGTATTTATTGGAATAGACCAAACGCGAGAGGTCATGCCGGCCTGCCGACGAGCGTTGGCGAAGGTTGTCGATGGCAAATTGGGGGCTAGAGATTAGGGCTTTCCAAGACTTACACACACGCTTGAATTGGAGAAGGGACTCCACCGGAAGCCTCACTAGGATTTCGAGGACGATCTCGTCTGGCAGCACCGGCAGTATTAGACGAACCAGCTTGCAACTCTCAACATCACCATCAACGTCGGCCTTCATCGATCACTCCGCCACAAAACTCAATTCCACCGAATAGAATATTACAATTCGGTTAGGTGTGCATTCTTTTAGTCAACAATAATTTGTCATTAGTATAATATAAATATATGGAGAACCTGTTACAGTAATTATATTTAAAAATCGAATTTTAAAATTTTAAAACTAAAACTCGAAATCAAATTTTGAAATTAAAATTCAAAACTCAAAGTCAACAAATTTAAAAATCAAATGCTAAAAAATCATAAATAAAACTCCCAACAATAAACTCGAGAACGTGCAAAATTTTACATATTTAAAAATAGAGAAAGTTTAGGGATCCCATAATTTTTTAGCAAATATATGGTCAATAGGCTTTTTCCTTCTTTTCTCTCTTCTCTTTTACCACCTATTATTTTTCTAATTACACTCATGGGCTCCCTATTAGTCCCCTAATATTGATTCCGTAACATTACTCTTAAAAATAATACTAGAGTTTGGAAACAAAGACTTAAAAGAAATGGAGTAACCTCATTATTATAAGAACAAGTTGATTTTTATTTATGAAGTGATTTATATATATATATATATATATATATATATAACGATATATTATATTTTCTAATTAATATATATATAATAATAATTCTAGACGTACATTTATTTTTTTCAATTAAGTTCAACTAAGTTGTTCACACGCTCACTATACAAACAGAAATTTATATGTACAACGAACATTTTTTTATAGTTGACCGTTTGCTTTTAAATTTTCTATTCATTCTAGTTGTAATATTCTGTTCCTTCGCGTGAGTGAGAGTGAACAAAATTAACTTAATTTGACTTGGTTGGAGAAAAAATGTGTACATATAACATGATTAATATATATATATAATCTGAAGTGTTTTATTAAATATTATTTTTATATTTATTTAACTATTATTTTATTTTATATTCAAATGTTTCTAAAATTAATTCTTTTTATTGTATAAGAATATTAACATAAACAATAATTAGATGTGAACAAGTAGTTTTGGCCAACCAAGTAATTTATTTTTATACTATATAGAAAATTATTTCGGTGTCAAATAAAACTTTATTTAGATAATTTTTTATACTATTTTATGAATAAAGCTATTGAAGTTTATTTAGATTATTTTACTAGTTCAAGAAGGTGTTTAGAATGATTAATTATACAAACTTGATTTAAGGAAGGGAATGTTTATTAAATCAAACTAATAATAATCACTGACTTATAATTACTACACAATTCATAAACCAAGTTGTTGGCATAAGGATTTGGAATCAAAATTTACAAGCAACATTTGACTACTCAAACTAAGTATTCAAGTTAAGCGAGTAAAAAATTGGATAAAAGTATCATGTAGATAGGGATGGCAATCCGACCTGACCCACCCCGTCTCGACCTGCCCCGACCTGAATGAGGCGGGTATTTGGGGCGGTTGTGTGGGTATGAGGCGGGTTTGGGTATTGAGCGTCTCGCCCCATTACCTGCCCCGCCCCGCCTCATATATGTATATACATAATTCAATTTGATTTTTTAGATATTTAATAATATTTAGATGGTTATTTTTGTAATTTTAATTAAGAAAATTCTTAAATTTAGTTTTCTTTTGGCTTAAAACAATTGTATTATTGTCATGTTATGAATAATTATATATTATTTGTATTTAGTTATTTTTTTGAAGTATTTTATTAGATAATGAATAATCTTATTGAGTAATTTAATTTAATTTACTTATGTTCTAGATACCCGTGGGTTTGGGTATGAGGTAGTATATACCCGTGGGTTTGGGTATGGGGCTAAAAATTAGATACCCGTAGATTTGGGTTTGGGTATGGGTACTTAAATACCCGTCCCGACCTGCCCCATTGCCATCCCTACATGTAGAAGCTGTCGCTATAAGTTGAGTTTATTTACTCAATTGCCCTTGTTTCTAAAACTAATTCTTGAAATGCTCTTGTTTTAAAACTATTTAAGCAGTTGTCTCTGTTTTGTCAAGGTGGCAGCTGATTTGTTTTTTGCCGCTGCTGACAGAGAGGCGCTAAAGCGTTGGGCGCCATCCACGTGGAGGCGTGGAAGCGGAAAACGCCTTCAATGCAAAAGGCGCCAACATCAAAAGCGCAATCATGGAGAAAATCATTTTGCAGAAGGCGTCTCTCATGTAGATTACGCCAAACGCAAAGGCGCCCCATCCAACGTGGCATGCCAAACTTTCATTTAAGAATGGTACATGTTTAAAGTACACTTGGAACCAATTTTGAGGTTCATAATAACAAATAAATAAGAAGACAGAACCTATGTAACAACGAAAACATGATATGTTCAAAATTAAAAAAATATAAATAAATCAATAATTTTAATGTTTTTTTTTATCAAATTTATATTCCAAAAGAAACGAATAATTTTACAGTTAATTTTTATCCGTATATTTATATTTACACATCATTTTATATACACGTTTTAACTACTATAATACATATTAAAACTATTCTTCACACAAAAACTATTCTCCTAACCTTATCATACATTCCAATTTAAATAACACATAATGTCATCCTTAATTTATTTATATTTTTTCAAAATTACGTATATCAATTTTTTAAAAATCATATAATAATATTTACATTTTTTAAAAATTACATATAATAAATTATAATGATATAAAATAAAAATGATTAATTTATAATTTAATGTATTTGATTAAATTATCCAATATCATATATATTTACATTAATTATTATAAAATATTCACGTAGATATACATAAGTAGCAATCATTAATATATTTGATTAAACTTGTGCCCCTTACTATAATTTTGTTCTTATTAGTGCTTTTTAATTTTGAACATATCATATTTTCGTTGTTACATAGGTTCTGTCTTCTTGTTTATTTATTATTATGAAGCTTAAAATTGGTTCCAAGTTTACTTTAAACAGGTACCATTATTAAATGAATGTTTGGCGTGCCAGGTTGGATGGGGCGCCTTTGCCTCTGAGGTAATCTATATGAGAGACGTCTTCTGCAAAATGATTTTCTCCATGATTGCGCTTTTGGCTTTTGGTGTTGGCACCTTTTGCATTGAAGGCGCTTCCCGCTTCCACGCCTTCACGTGGATGACGCCCAACGCTTTAACATCTCTCAGTCAGCAGCGGCAAAAACAAATCAGCGATGACCTTGGCAAACCAGGGGCAACTACGTAAATAGTTTTAAAACAAGAGCATAAAATTAGTTTTGGAAATAAGGGTAGTTGAGTAAATAAGCTCTGCAAGTTATGTTACCGCCTTTGATCGTTACAACTTGTTAATAATAATTAATATTTTATTGTAAAATTTTGCCTATATAAAGGCATGGACATGCATGTATTATTGTTTTCTAAATAGAGTCAGGAAGATGTCAGTTTAGAATGAGTTTTCACTTTCTGTGTATGGAGAGTTAATAGAGAGTAGATATATATTGTTATTGACTTATTATAGTGTTGTTCTTTTTCTATATATTATTATTGTAGTGTTATTTTTTTTCTCATATAGTATTCTTGTTGAGAGAAAATTATAGTGATATTATGTTGTGTTGTTATTATAAATGTTTATATAAGTTTGGGTGATTCTGAGCAAATTGCTGTAGATTTATATTCATAATAATTTATTGTTTATAATAGATAATTAGATTTACATGTAATATATCTTTATATTTATTGTGCATCAAAATTAAATTTTATATATATTAAAATAAAATTACTTTTTTGTGATTTAGTATTTTAAATTGATTAATTGTGAAAAAAAAATTAGACTAATTCCACTGGCTTATCTCTTTTTTGACTAATTTGTTGACACACATTTTTTATCTTAAATCAAACTTGTTTGGTAGTTTTTTTTCACCTCTTAAACGGTTGAATTTAGTGATGTCAAAAAAATCTGAAAATTTATGGAGATAAAATTATTTGATTATCCCCCATATATATATATATATATATATATATATATATATATATATTATGGTTTTTATATTATTTTCTTCCAAATCGAGTTGGAGGCTGGAAGGAGTTCTGCTCCGATGATTTTCATTACCATTTCTAGGTTGAATTGGCCAATTTGGTCGGGTTCATATATTTGAGTAATAATAAAAAGCTCTTTCATAATATAATTTATCAAATGAAATAAAGCTCACTAATGATTTCTTTTTCAGGGAGTTGTTTCTGCTGTTCACATGGTTCATTGCTTTCACTTGGATATTTTTTTCAAAGGCCTCATCAACTGTGTTACTGGCAATGGTTCGCAGATCAGTGACTTCCTTACAATGCATCCAGGTGTGAATTACACAAGGTGAGTTAGAGTCTGTTCCATTTAATTCTGAATTTTGATGTGAATTATGATTTCATTAAAAAAAATTAACTTAGCCTGGTGTTTGTGTGTGTGTGATAGAGAAAGAGAATAGCTTCACCGGTGGAGACATAAGAATTTTGCTTTTATTCCCTTTATTTTGCTTCTATTTCTGATATCAATTTTGGTGCTTCTGATGTCATCCAGTGATATAGAGCAAGTCTTCATTCTTCATGTCATTGATGTAGCTGCTGGTGAGGTATTCATCATTCTCAATACTTAAACATTTCTTTCATGAATTTTAGATTTTTGCATCTACTTGCTGCACATAGTTCGTATAACAATGTGTGATTATAGAAGACAAAATTGCAGCCCCATAGGTTTAATAAGCCTAAACTCATCTAGGCACATTTACCCTGACAACCCTTGCTTCAAAAGCACAATGCACATAGGTACCATGCAATTTGTATTTTCTTCCCTTTTGTAGGCTCACCTTAATTAGATTTGTTTACTCTCTGTTCTCCCCACTCTTTCTTCATTTTCCCTTAAAAAAGGATTATCAAGCACCAATGTCACAAACTCAACATTTTTTTCCCAAAAAAAGGAAGAGCTTGGTTTAGGTAAGTTGGGAATATGCTGAAGTGAGTGCGAGAGTATTGCTTGGTCATTTTTTCAAGTTAGTTCTTAGAAATATTAAATATTGTGTTTGTTATGTTAATCACGTTTATTGGCATTGACATAGTCATATTGAAACATGTTGCCTAATTTTTCTCCAATTATTGCTAGATTAGAGTGTAATATTTCTATTATTGCTAGATTAGAGTGTAATATTAGAGGTTTATTTAAGATCATATTTCACTAAGGCACTAATCATTTATCCAATAATAATTTTGTCTAATTATATCTCTATAAATCAAATTTAAATCTTACTTGGTAATAAAAATGGAGAGAGAATGGATTTTCAAACATTATTGTATTAGTTTGAATTGAAAAAAACTTTGTTACTTGCTTTAAACTATCAAAGGTGGAAGAAGATAAAAGTAAGAGTACACAAACTTTGCAAGACAATTTTGACTATATCATGACATGATAATCCTCTATAGTGATCTAGCTTCCACATGATAATTCACAGCAAAGGCATTAGTGTATGTCTTTTCTCTTTAGACCAAACATATCAAAGTAAAAGGAACATATTATTCTCTTATTAGATGTAGATAATGTTTCACAAGTCAATGGTGCTAGGCCATAATGCTATTTCAGATAGTATATGTGCTTCTACATCTAGCAATCACACTTTTTGGAGCAATAACAATCAGAAAAGTAACTTCTATAACTATAACTAAAGTTTGAAATTTTGAGACCTCTTTGTTTCTAATCTGCATTTATTGTTCTTATTGTAAAAGATTCAATTGGAAATCATTTTTTTTTCTCTTTTAATCAAAATTTAAGAGAACAAAGCTAAATTTATAAGCTCTGCTGGAAATATAGAAGTTGAATGATCTATTTGATTTATAGCTTTATTTATAAATTCATGTTGCATAATATATACTGTTGTTGGATCAAATTATTGCGCTACATCTAAGTGAATCAAGTTGGATATGCTGTTATTGGGGAAAAAAGCAGTTAATTGCAAAAACATAAAATATATAAGGCTTGGATGATATTTGAGAAGTGTGATTCAATGATGGCATGTTGTAGCTTCAGTTAGCCATAGAGCATTTTATTTCACTCAAATTCTTTAGTCACTGTTTCTTCCTTATTTTTCACTAAATTTATTTAGGCATACAATTTACAATATATTTGAGACTTTGGACTCCGCTAGCCAAGAAAGGTAAAATATTTCATTACTCCTCTTTTTAAATTTTTTTCTCTTGAGACCTTTCTTCCTGTGAATAATTTTTACCTTATTTAAACAACAAAGAAAGAAAAAAGGTTCTTTGTTTCTTATTAAAGAATGGCTCATAAGTGATATTGATTAATTGTTTATTTTTTGTGTCAAAAATTATGGTTTCAAGAGCGAAAATAACATACAATTCTCTATTAAATATCTTTCTTTGGTTATCATGGTTGATTGCCCATTCATTTCATGAAAATCAAAACATCCATTTACCTTATAGGCATGAGAGAACAGAAAATTTTATTCATTGGGTAGCTGCAGAATTTTGCAATGTATTTTTTTCTTTTTGTGTTGCATATTGAGTAGAGGAAGATAATAGGAAAATATTAGCTTTTATTTTGTGCTTTTTGCTTAGAATATATTGTTTTTCATTTAAATATGTTAATGTCTTAATCACATCTAAAATTTAGAAAAATATTTTGAGATAACTTAAACGGTTGGAATTGGCGTAAACTGAAGTTGTTCTAACTTTTTTGAAGTTGTAAACTGAGTTTTTTTGGAATTTGCATTTTGTTGCTTAGTTATGATTTGATTTGCAATTGATAATCTTTTCTTTCTCTTTTTCATAGATTGGGATGTACTACGGAAAAATGTAATTGAAAATCTGTTGCTTTAGCAACCAATAACAATAAAAAAAAAAAAGAGAAAATTGCCTTACAGGTAGACACACGAAAATCGAATTTAGATGAGATTGAGAAGCTTTATTTGAAGCATATAATTTGAAGAGTAGAACCTTGGTATCATGACTATCAAATCTATCAGAGAGAAGACATTAAAAATTGATATTTAATTGCCAAGTTTGGAAGATTAGTAATTTCTCTATTTCTATTATTTAAATGTTATGAACATTTTTTGAGAGCGTGGTGTTTTTATATTATAGCTTATTTTGAATAAATATTTGCATTTGTCTTAACTATGTTGTTTGAAGTTTATTAAACTGTATCATGTATGCTAGTTTGAATTAATTTCTTTCAATGTTATCTCAATTTTTAAATTTTTTCTATGCTTAAATGATTTACATCTTATCATTTGTTCTAATTTTTTCTATCATGCTATAATTATACTTACTCTTCAAAAGAAAACTTTTAGAAAAACTTGAAAACATTCTCATTTTAAACTATACAGAATTTTAAACATAAAAAATCTATATATCAATGCAGAGAAAATTACTTATATTAGGATAAGTAAAAAATTTAATATCTCACTTACGAATTGCGTAGGAATTTGTTAAATCCTAAAGCATAAGTTATGCTTCGTTGTATTTCAGATTTTATGAAAATGATATCTACTTTTAATTTCATGTATTTAATCTCATTATTATTTATTACATTGGTACTTATACAATCGAACATATAACATAGAAACGACGATTATCAAATTGTTTAAGCAAAGAATAAATTAGATACTGAATAACTAAACTTCTAAAAGAATGTCATAATGCTTTATGAACTGATGAAGATATTGGGAAAAGTTAAAACATGATAAAAAAAATTCTTATTAAATAATATAGACAACTTCTATTTCCTCAATTTAATTTTAACATATAAAATGAGATTACAACATTCAAAAAAATCTCTCTTGCTCGCGCGTACGCGCGGGTCTGTGGCTAGTTGCTATATGAGGAAGGTTGCCGAGCCCACATTTGTTGCTAGCAAACAAGGCCAACAATGAAACCATCGTCTCTCTCTTTTTCTTTTTCTTTCATTTCCCCTAACCTCCACCATCTCATCATGCCCCGATTCTTTCTTTTTTTATTCCCCTTCTGCTTTTCCTAACCTCCATCATCTCATCATCTCGACGAGCGGCTGCGAACTAGTCAAGGGCGAAGATCGTGCACCAATACCGTCACCGCATGACGCTTTTTTTGGTGCCACACTACAAGTCACTCAAACCCTTAACCATCATCAAATTAAGACATATTGATATCTTTTTATTTATTGGGGATGTGCCAAATTGACCCCTGACCATTCCTAACCTTCCACGTTGGCAGTTAACGTCCAGGTAAGCAACTTAACGAGACACGTCAGCTACTTCCGTTAGCACTTGACAGTGGCACTCACGGAGGGCTGCCTTGTGTCATGGCAAGCAGTCCAGTCACGATGCAAAATATCACTAATCTTCACTTGGAGGTCCCTGGTATCTTAATTCATGACTAGGGATGGGAATGGGCCGAGCCGAGCCGAGCTTTGGCTTAGACGAGCCTGACCCATATCGGAAATATGTGGCCCAAGCTTAGGCCTGTTATTGTTTGTAGGCTTTTTTTCAGGCTTGAGCCTGGCCTGTTTAAAAGCTCGTTAAGCCCACAAGCCTATATTAGAAAAGCTTCCTATAGAAATTATACATAAAATAATTTTCACTAAAAGCATTCTAGAATTTATAATTTATTATAAATTATAATTCAATAATATAGCAATCTTTCATCACATATAATATCATGTAACTATACTTATTATCAAACTGTAGTAAAAAAAATATAATATTTTTCTCAAACCATAAAAAGAGACCATACAACAACTAATATATCTCGTCTTTATTCGAACACCTTCAAAACAAAAAAATATAACTTAGAATAATTGAAAATAACTAAGAATAATTTATTTAATAAAAATAATTTGGCGGCCGGCCCAACGAGCTTTATAGGCTTTTTTTAAAGCCTATGGACTGGCCTGTTTAATAAAAAGGCTTTACAAAAAGCCTAAGCTTGGCTTGTTTAATAAAACGAGCCGAGCCGAGCCGAGCCACGAGCCCCCGTCAAGTAGCCCGGCCCATTCTCATCCCTATTCATGACCATGTTACTACTCTGGATAATCAAGTAACATGCCTATAGCCATTCTCCCAAGCTAGAATCAACCCTCTCCAAATTGCAAATAACTCATATCTAAGAATAAACTATTCCCTAATAGAAGTAGAGTAGCCTCTAATCCAAAGATCATCGTTATCCCGAATTACACACCCAAAGCTCGCCTCGCTATCATGCACATAGAGGCTACCATCACGATTAACTTTAACAGTATTTAAAGGAGGAGGATATCAAATACTCAAATCGCAGTGCTGGTTCAAAGACCCACGAACGGAGCTAAACTGCACAAAATCACCAGTAGAATACTAATGAGGAAAATAACCTTTCTTCCTTGGACCAAGGGTTACTACTATAAAAATATCATTATTTCGATTCCTCCAAATCCACCAATGAGTAGTGGAAAAGAGAATTGCATTTTTTGAAATATTTACCGGAAAGCAGCAAGGGAGATTAAGATGAGAATCAGTAGCAATTAAACCAAAACCAAGAGAAACCCAAATGGGCTTTACCTTAGAACAGAAGCGGAAACAATGGTCAAAAGTTTCTGGCTTTACTTATGATGCCAAAGGGATTGAGATAAAAGCCCTATACACCATTCAAAACCATCTTTCAGTCTCTTTAAGGGAGTGACAATGCATTTTCAAATTGAAGAAGCAGTGGAAGAAAAAGATAGATGAATATCAAAGTTGCGCTGAACATATTTAGTAAGTATTATCCGGACCCAAAACTTATCAGGATTATGGAAGAGATGCCAAACATGTTTACCAAGAAGAGTAGTATTGATGCATCAAGAATCGCGAATACCCAAACCACCAAGTCTCTTGGGGCCATCACCTTTTTCCAACTAACCATTTTCCAACTAACCAACCTAAGATACCGACCTTCAAAATTACATTTCCATAAGAACTAGCGCATGGTCGAATCAATTTTGGAACAAACGACAGCAGGAAAAAAGACAAGTCTGCATTTGATAAATGAGAAGAGAAAAGGCCACATATTTGATAAGGCAAATTCTGCCAGCTTTATTAAGAAGTCGCCCATTCTAACCCACCAAACGCTTTCTGATTTTCTCAACGGATTCCATACAAGCAACTCTAGACGGCCAACCATGGTTAAGATTAACTCCAAGATACTTCCCAAGAGCATTCACAAATCTAATATTAGAAACACGCCTTAGAAGATCCTGACGCCTGGAAGAAACAATTTTAGAACAAACAGCCTTGGACTTTTCGAGATTAACCTTCATGCTAGAGGCTTTGCAAAACATGTTTAAAGAATTCATGATGTGGCGGACCTGCTTTTTGCTCACTTTGCCAAGAAGCAGAAGATCATCAACAAACATCAAATGAGAGATGCGAGGGCCACTTCTAGATAGCCACCGGATCCCAATTTCTCACTTCAACTTGAGTTGTAATGTAACAAGCGAGAATTTCCATACAGAGGACGAAAAGGTACAGAGACATATGATCACCTTGCCTGAGACCGCGACAAGGTTGGAATCCCTCTAACCTGTTACCATTTCATAAAATGGACAAGGAAGTTGCTTTAACACACCCCATAAGTATACATGTTCAGGAGGACATTTTTGTCATTTTAGAGATAAGGGGCATAATGGTAATCTTGTCATGTTCAAAAATCAGAATACTAGAAGACTTACACTATGCCGATTTTGGACATCAAGAAGACCAATGGTTCATATCAAGAGAAAATGCATTGACTTGGGGCACAAGGAACATGGTTTCCATGAAGTTACTTGGAGTGCAAGTAATCATAAGAAGAGCGTTAAGTTGATTGGATTTAGTTCCGATTCTGAAATTACTTGAAGATGAAGTAACCAAGTGGAAGAAGTTTCTTTGTTGGATTATTTTAGGATAGTTTATATTTGAATTTAAATTGTTTAGTTGTATCTTAGGAATTTAAAATTTAAATCAAATCTGATCTAATCATTTAAGATCAAATCTGATTTAAATTAGTTATCTTATCTTAGGTGTTAAGATTTCATCTAACCTTATAGGATCAAATCTTATCTAAATTAGTTAGAGTGCAATTAGGAATCATATCTTTAGTTTAAATTTAAATTTAAATCTAAGTTATTAGTAGGCTATTTAAACACTTTTGTAAGTCATTTTAATCAACTATTAGATGAATTCTCATTTTATGCTCATGGAGCACGAATTTCTATGTGTATTCAAGTGAGGTGAGTTATTTGATTTGCTTGTTGCATCAAGAATTTGAAGGATCCAACCTAAGGTAATTCTTAGTGTTAGTTCTTTCAGTTTCATCCTTTTGATCTAGATTGTCAGGACAGGTTCTTTGAAGGTCTAGTATGAAGAACTCTTCCGGTGACCTAGGTTGCTAAGAACATGTTTCTTAGAGGTCTAGTAGAAAAACCCACTATCTCTTATCTATCTTATTGTTTCCGATGTGTCGTCTCTTTTCTTTATCACATAATCAAGTTTCGAGTTGTTGGTGGAAAACCGAAGGAAGACAAATCATGCTCCAGAAACTCCAAATCAACTTTGTCATTACCTTTTTCCAGATCCATCTTGAAAGCAAGAACATATTTCTTAGATTTAGTATTTCTCAGAAAATAAAGCACCTCTTTTGCAACAATGATGTTATCGGTGGAGCTATGACTCGGGATGAAGTCACCCTCATTACTCATTAGGACTGACAATCTCATCAAGGAAGGAACGAGGCCAATTTACAAGCACTTTAGTCACAATCTTATAAATAGCATTGCATAAGCTAATAGGGCAAAAATCTTTCAACATGAAAGAATTTTCATTCTTTGGAATAAGCACAGTTAAAGTATCAAGACTAGCAACATTCATAGGTGATCCACTAAAAGCATCCATCACCACTTTTCAAACATCAGTACCAATTACATCCCAAAATTCCTTGAAGAAAAATGCTTAAAAACCATTTGGATCGGGAGTCTTTAAAGAGCTCATACCATCAATAACAAACTTGACCTTTGACATGGTGACCGATTTAGTAAGATTCTGACAAGCCTTAGAGCTAAGCGATGGTCTTCCCAAGCAACTAACATTAATCTGTTTTGTTTTACAAAGAAGATCTTCATAAAAAGCTAAAGTTTCCACTTGCAAGACATTATGATCGAATGACCAAGAACCATCACAAAAAAAGAGCCCATAAATCTTATTATTTTTTTGCCAGATAATGATCTGAGCATGGAAAACGAATCAAATTCTCTTTAAATTTCTAAAACCAAAGCAACTCTTTCTAAACCAGAATAGAATTATATTCCTCGTGCAACTTCTCTTCTTCCTCTATTAAAATCAAATCAGAAGAAAATTTCAACCTTTGGTGAACATAACTGAGCAAAACTTAAATTATCCTTTTCTTAAAAAAAAATGTTACCAAAGAAGAATGTTAAAATATTTACTTTTATCGAGAAAATCTAAAAATGTTAAACTACTAATATATATATATATATATATATATATATATATATATATATATAT
>JASCZI010000098.1:56172-72607 GCA_036250425.1 Stylosanthes scabra
TCTGACATGCTTCCATCCAAGTGAGTTTCTGATTGCTGTTCATGTGGATGTTGCTAGCCATACATTTAAGCAGAGTTGTTCTTTGGATGTCGAGGGATACCGCCGCAAAGAGAGGTGCTACCAAGGGCTAGGAAGAGGTGGTTCTGTTCTCTACCAGAAATTTGTCAAGACTCCTGGCTGTGGCTCACCTAGAACCCCTCTGAAACTCTGGAAAGACGAAGAAGAAGTGTAGTTCTGCATTTTAGTTCGAGTGAACATATAAATAAATACTTGCCTTTCAGGCAGCATATGTGCATGTTTAAGTCTGTATTTGGGGGTCAGTGCTTAATGCTCCTATGCTTGGAATTGTTTGTTTTTACTTTGCAACTTTGTTTTGAGTGTTGAATTTGAATAACCCAGAAGTGTTATCCATTGAGCACTTCTTTGGACAACTAGTTTTTATATTGATGTACTATTGTGGTTTAATTTCCCATTCAAATAATGAACTAATATTATTCTAAGTAGATTCTTGGGCTACAAGTTTCAGTAATATGGAGTTGTGGACCTCCTCAACTTTGTCCTTTCATTTTATTTTTTTAATTTTTTTTAGTTTATTGTATTTGCATATATGATGTAATTATGTATGCGAAGGATATAGCAGATTAGGTAACAGTATTTGGTTGCTTCAAGCCTTCAACTACCAATGTTATATTAATGAAGTACAATTGAATTAAGTATAGTGGACAAATTATAAGGGATCAAGTCAGTCTTGCTTTGCTACCTCCTCAATCTATAAAAAATACCCATCATAAAGAAAATTCCTAAACAACCTAAACCCAAACCCATCATAACTTGTGGTCCAGCTGAATCTGAATATGTTGAAGAACTTATTAGTGCACCTTTCTTCATAGCTCCTACTTGGTGAGACCTCTCTTCAATTTTACTCACAACTAGTTTATTGAGATTGTCCAATTGATGCATGATCAGATGCTGACCCCTTATAATACCTGATATCTGATTCAATGAAGTACTAACAACAATTAGAAATGGTAATTATTTTTATTTTTATATTTAGCATTCATTCCATGGTGAAGAACTAATTTTATTATTAGAAAATTTCTTTGAACTATTTTAGGTATATGAAAATAGTGAACAGAGAGCATATAATTTATGAAACAAAAGATTTAACTACTAAAATTTTCTTTCAATTTTCATTTCCCTGATATTATATGTTAACAAATGAGTATTTTTGTCACATTTCATGAAAATTGGAGTATTTTTCTTTTTAACAAAATTTAGGGCATTTTTGTTAGCGAACATTTGGGGGCAACTCTGGTGATTAACTCGAAACCAAAAAAATTACCTCATCCATTAAAGTAAACTCCTTAGATGGTTGCGACATGGCGGAGGAACCGTTCCTCAAGCTAGAAATTAAGTAACAGGTAGGAGCACAACCATTGCAAGTACCAACTTGTGGGTTCATATCTTGTTGGCATTGACAATTTTTCTCCATGGATAAGTTGGAGTTCAGCGCTTCAATATGGTTTGCAAAATCATCCATTCTATCATATAAGGAAGAAATTTGTTCCGAAAGTTGAGTTATGGTTTCCTGCCAAGTGCACAAATATTAGTGAGAAAAAAATTTGGGCAATAATTTGTAACCTCTATTAGAGAATAAATGGAGAAATTCTTGGATGCTCATGAAGCATAGCATAAATATGGTCACAAGTAATAAGATAGTAATATTCTTTTGCAGATTTAATAGACTTCTCGTAAGGATTCCTGTATTACAGTCTTGCATTATCATTTAATCGACTTTTGGAATTGAGTTAGATTGTTCAATTTTGGTAATTTTTATAGTAAAAAAAAAGTTGAGCCAAACATTAGGGAGGGATTCTTTTGTACTTTATTTTTGTATTCTACTTCTCCAATACATAAATCAATGCTAATGTACTTGTAAGAATTTAAATTAACAAAATTAAATGAAACTTACCTGATTTGCCATTGTTTTGGTTTCAACTGAATCATTTCTTCCATGAAGGTCTATATTGTTGGAGACATATCCTGCAAGTTTGGCTTGATTCCTGTCTCTTAGATTTGTAAATGATCTAGACAAACCTCTGTAAAAGATACATAGAAAGTTTTATTGTTAGTTAAACTAAGAGCAACTTTATTATCTTGGTTAAAAAAAATAAACAACTTTATTATCAAGTACTTAGTACAATATGGTTTTATATTTAGCCATAGCAAAGAAAATTAGATATTAACAATTACATTTAGCCCCCACAAAAAAAAAATCATGTCTATTCCTCTATAGATCAATCAAAAACAAAGAAATGAATGATGATGTTATTCTCAATTCTTACAAAAAAAAATTAATGGCTAAAAACATGAAATATTTACATATGCTTATGTCTCATGGTCATGGAAACCTGGTCAGCACAATCTTTCGGGCTAGACACGAAGTCGTCGTCAAGGCTCAACGTCATCTTTAAATCTTCCGGCAGGGCCTGCAGAATAATTAGACAAAGAATGCTGATAGGGGACTATATATCAGCACAAGAGAAGTTATCATACCATAACTTCTTTAACAAGCTTTTCATGTTGGATCTGCTCGATGTAGGTTCGAGGAATGTAAGAACCTTCTAGACCCAACTGCTGCGCTTTTTTAGTTACTAGTGAGCGATCTCTTCCAAGTAGCTGTTTGTTCATACACCAGAAAGTACTCTGTTACATAATAATACTTTAACAATTCTATGTATCTGGATATATATTATATCAAAGATATATTAGGTGATGAAGGTACTAAATTTACAGAAGAGTTAACCACAAAAATTGTCTCTGAGATTTTCAAATACTAACCAAAATAACCCTCAATTTTGTTAATGACAAAAATACCTACCTGACAAAAGTGTCCAAATTTGAATTTTTGGTCATGACATGTGATAAAAGTATTTTTTTTTCAGGTATCTAAATAATTGGTGTGCATTTTTGTCTTTAACAAAATTAAGGGTTATTTTTTGTCGCTGCTTGAAAATTTCAGGGACGATTTTGGTAATTAACTCTTTCCGGAATTATGAATATTCTTGAATAGAAGGAATGAAATGGACTTATTCAAGCATTACCTGAACATAATGTCTATTAAGCTGTTCAAGCCAATCTAGTTTAACACAAACACTTTCATCTGATAAGATATGGCTGTTTCTTTTAAGGATGGTTGCTATTGTGTATCCCAACCCCATTAGTCCACCGAGGAGGCGCACACTAACAGAAAAAGTGATTCTGGGTGATATCACAAATGGATCATCTGTCACCCATTCCTGAAAAAAAGTTACATATCAAACCATTTTTGCTACAAATCTTTGCTACTAAATAGAAGCAGGGTACTGGAACAGAACAAGGCAAACCTCGAACATGAGGACGTATTTTCCATCCGTATTTCGCATCCGTAGATAGGATTGACAACTCTCTGGATCTTCACCAGGAGGTAGAAGATATATGTCATAAGTCTGCTCCTTCGTTTCGTGAAAATCTTTGGAGATTACCTCTTTAACTTGTTCCACTGTTACATTCCTTGCTGACTACAACATCAACAATCAAAAGCATATGAACAAGCTAGAATTTCTTGTAAGTTTTCAACAAGTACATATAAATAGGCACTAAAAAACCTTTAATATGTATGTAGGACTTTGGAATGCAGTGAATGGATTGAACTTGTTAATGATTTTTATGTGTGCAGTTTGAAGATCCGGCTCAATATATGCTTTGTACATTGGATATACCTGCATAAGACGAAGAAATTTGAGAAATTCTGCAAACTATTTTCAGTTTTCTTAGATGTGAAGGGAATGGAGATAAAGGTATGTAACCGTCTCAGATATTTGGTGAATGATTTCTTCGGGTTCTTGTCCAGCTCGTTGTATGTCGCGTATAACTCGTTTAACAAGGTCAAGGTGTACTCCACCGGTGACAGATACTCGAAGGTCTAGTAGCGGCCGTAGCTTCTCATTCAAGGCATAAATTCCCTCTATGATCACAATTCGGGAGCTTGGAACATCAACGGTTCTGAAAAGTAGGATACATTTTAACAAGGAAGTGGAGACATAAAAGGCCAAACCAAACCATGAAGTGCTCGAAATCAATTGAAACTAACAATGACAACAACAAAGCCTTTTCACACCAGATACGCCAGCTACATGAATCAGACGACACCATAACCATTTCTGATTTAACTTGAAGTCTTAACTCACAGAAATACTTCAAACAATTACAGTATTTTTTTTTAAGTAAATGAAATAAATATCTAAGAAAGGAGATAGTAGTAGAGACATTGAGACAGTAAAGAATTAACCTGTATCCTGTTCGTGAACTCGTCTTGTAATCATATATAGGAACTTGCGCTGCCTTTCCTTCCTTTAAATCATGTAAATTTTGGAGCAAGGTTTCATAATCTGTTAAGCGCGGATCTGTTCAAGTTGATATATGGTTAAGTCTAACTACCGTGTTTTATGAATTTGATACAAAAACATGATATTGCTCGAGTTAAGCGAAATCTTTGCATTGCATAAAAAATGGAAAGAATGTCACTAACTGAAATTTGATGTATCAAATACTTCTGTAATGTTTTCAACTTCTAAATGCTTTCCATGTAAATAAGAAAGGTACTAAACAATAAAAAGGATCAAAATGACAAATCTTACCATCAAAGTTTCCATCAACAATTCTACTTGCATCATTGTAATTGTCCATTGAAATCACTGCAATGCTTGGCATGAAGTTTAGGATCTTTTCAGTGAACATAGTCTTCCCTGCACCCGAAGGACCTGCCACGCCTACCAATATCATTCCATCGTTCTTTTGCGCCAACATCTTGCACGCGCGGATTACCATGAAAAATCCTTTCTCGAATGATAACTGATCTTGGATCGCCGCGATCTCATACCGATCCAAGTCTTTCCTTTTAGCCAAATGAACCTGATCTTTCAAAAGGCCAAGACTTCCATGAGGCAAATCAAGAACCGAAGTATCTTCAGCCATTGAAGGAATGCTGATTTCCTTAAAAAGGAAAAGTCACATATAAGAAATCCTGCTTTAACTTCCCATCAGGTGGAGTTGACTACATGAATCAAATCGAATAACGTCTAAATGCCTTATCGTAGTAAGACTAATTTATGGTCTAGCTCAAATATCATGTTGCTAACTTGCAATAGAAATAGTAGACTCTAATTAACACATATATAGTGATTTGTGAACAAATTGACTAACCCTAATTCAATTTCAAAAGCTAATTCTAGGGACAAGGATATTGGTTAGCATTAATAAAGACTCTTGAGTATTTTGAGTAAATTTGCCACCATGCATGTTCAATGCACAACAACCTAGGACAAAACAAACAACATTTTTTATTCAAAACACATCATCCAAAAAAGCCAAAACAAAAAGGGGGAAAAAACTTAAACCAAAACAATGAGAATAATCCATGCAAAAACAAAGGAAAACAAAGGGAAAAACAATGGTGACACATAAATCACACAGCACAATAACAAGAACCACGTGTGATATGAAGGATTTTGCAAGCTTCAACCATAGCAAATTAAAATATAGAGAATGCAAAAGGGTATGTGAATAAATAATCATAGAAAAGGGATCCAATATAATAATGTGTGTTGTTATGTGATGATCATAAGAATGAAGAACACTCACCGTGGCAAGGTACCCTTCAATGAGCAGTGAGTTCAGCGATAAGAACAAAGATGCATGGCCATAATTTCAAGGTGTAACAAACCTACGTATATTGTTCATATTTACGTGTTTGATTTTCTCTCGCATTTCTATGATCCTTTCCATGGAATAACACAAAAAGGAACAGAATCAGAGAAATTAGCTCTAAATAATAATAAATAATAAATTTTGAAAAATTATATAAGCAAAGTATTTATATAATATTTTAAATATTTTATTATTTAATTTTCATGAAAATATATATACAATTAGTTAACTTTTAAATTTATTATGTAGACAATCCTATCAAATATTTTGCAGGCCAGACTAATCTTTACACTTTATTAAGTACCCTTTTCGTGGAATTTGACGTGGCCATATCCCTTAAAGTTCGAGTCCAGGATTAGACACTTAATTATGAACTAGAATAAGAAAAATATTAGGAATACTAATTTCTCTTCCTAATTTTTAAATAAGAGAATTTTGATTTTTTTCCTTCTTGATGTTTTTGAAAAATAATATATATTTAAATTTTTACTTATTTTAATATTAAGAAGATAATTTAGATGATGAATTAAAATTCTTATACATTACTCACTGTGAGACATTTTATATTTAACCCATATTAGCATTCATAGAAGTTACCTTACCACCTGATAGCGGAAACTAATGAAAACACTTGCAAAGAACCGAATGAAAATTTTTGAAAGAATTATAGATAATTAATAGGATCAATTCATAAAAGAAAAATGCATTTCTGATTTGAATTTTCTTAACAAGTATTTAATAAGGAAAAAAAACTTACAAATTTACTCTCTTGAAGTAAAATTAAATCACTCTCTTGAAGTAAAATTAAATCACTAATATTTAGAATAATATCATACAAGATATCCCATTGGATGGATGTTTCATCTAGATCTGAACTTCATTTAAGAACGTGTCGATTGCTCCATATACAAGATAGAATTCAACCCCTCACACTTGATTAAACCGATGGGTGAACCGACCATTCAACCAACCCAATAGAGTATTATAACTTAATAAGTTAATATACTCTTAAAATTTAAAGAGAATGAATGCAAAATTGCCATTGTCTTCAAAAGCAATGTTATAACTTATAAGTGTCAATAAACATTTCTCACTTATTTTTCTTTCATTAGAATCAGAATTTGTAATCTTCAAATCAACATAATCTTAGCCAAATTCAGCAGCACTATTATGTGTGACAAGTAACCAAGTCTTTTAACAATTTTGTTCAATAAATGAAAAGCCAAAGCCAGAAAACATTCCTGTTCCTAGTCCTTTACACTTGACTAAATTGAGGAAATACCAAAGCATGTTAAAAAAAGAAAAAAGACATTATCATCACAACAAAATGTCAGGCACCAAACCTAAACCTGAGGAGGTGGAATGCATAGACCCATAGTTTTATAAAATATTGAAAATTCTTTCCAACTTTCTTCCAGTTGAAAGTAGCACCTGTTGCCTGAACTGAAAATCAGAATGAATAACACCCCCCCTCCCCCTTTCTCTTCCCAAGTTGAATGAACATTTGAAAAAAGTTTAGCAGCCATGGCCAAGAGCACCGAAGAATTTCGAAGCTAAACCATTCATCTGCAAGAAAGAAACCAAGCAACCTCTACCTCAGTTTAAGGAAAATAACAAACGTCAAGCACACAAGATTGAATTCCATCTTGCATCAAAAGAAGTCCACAAAGTGTTCAAAACATGCATCAAGAAAGGCAATGGCTCATGCCATTTTAATTGTGGAGTACTCTTCTAAAGCTTTTAGTATAAGAATTAACTACTTGCAAAAGTAGTTTATTAAGCTGCTTCTGGTTCAGAATATAATCATGGATAATTTGAAAATATCAAACATGATTCCACATGAAATGTGATTTTATTTGCAGAACTCTAGAGTGTGAAACAAACTTGTCACCATTCAAAATTCACCTTTGCCTTAAGGTTACATTACATTATGCTCTTGCTTTCCATCTCAATCTTCATGGTCATCTTCATCTTCTGAATCTGCATAATGGAAATGACGCAGTTTGAAATCAAATAATCAGTTGGAAGAAATTCATAGTAAGCTTTTGAATAAAAGTTAACTTAACACAGCAAATTTGTTTAGTCACAAAGATGTCCTACAATCATATATTTGCCATTACCAACATCAGTACATTGAGTGAAGCAAATTAAGGGGAAGACGTCAACTCAAACCTAGTAACCTACCACAAATTAATAACTCATGCCAGAACTTCTAAAGCATATCTATTTCCATGAACATACTAAGCATGCAAAACAAATTACTTAGAATAATGTCTTTGAATCAAGAGTTTCAATAAGTAGGCCATGCACAGGACACATCTTTCGACTTACCAGATCGAACATCTTCACTAAGTTTTCCTCTTGCTTGAATTTGTTTAACAAGCATCCGAAATATCAGCACCCACCAGTATATATGCAGAACAAGCAAGCAATATAGAAGACTATTGAACACATAATAATATATTGGACCATCCACTTTGTGCTTTTCTTTATCCAATGTGAGCAAAACTTCATAGCTGCCAAAGAGACATGTAAAACTACTGAACATTGAAAAGAAAAAGAAAAAAAGCACAACCCTGCTAAGAATTGGAGTTCAGAGTGTTTTTGGGAATTCTATGTCAAAGAATAAAAAAAATGCAAACAGTGACACTAGGTATAGATGACTGTATTTGATAAAGTTATAATGGAAAGCCAAAGTAAAGATAATGCATATCAGGAAACAAGTAATACAAACCTTGTACTCCAGAGAATCCAGAATGGGTAGTAAATGAGGCGCAATAAGACCCAAGATAAAACAAATAGAACAAATGCACAGCTGGCAATTACTTCGGCACCACTGTATTTGGACATTTTCCCTATCTCCAAAAACACATCACTAGCATCATGAAGAGCTAAAACAACGGATCCAACACGAGCAAACCTGTAGGTGTTAACAAAGAAGAGAAAAACAATACTGTTATATAAAAAATATCAACGTGAGGAGTATTTATATCAATTGGCATTAGAACTAGCCTGTGCAACAGGACCAAAATCTCTCTCGTGTTTTACTATGAAGCTATGGTTCATATGGTGTCTATGACTGTATTTACCATTGATGCTTCACAGCTTCAGATTTTAATAAATATTTAGCCTTTAGTTTTCCATTAGTAACTTAAAATTCACTATATAACTCAACTCATTATGAACAAGGTCATTGTGAGAAAAGGACATTATTCTAAAGTGAAAGGATTGAGCATGATTTAATCAAGAACTCACAGATATAGCCCTTCTAGTATGAAGTTCAAGAAATATAAATTAATACAAAATTACAAACAAATTAAGAAAATTAGAGACTTGTATCTCCAAAAAAAAAAAAAGAAAAGAAGAGAAACCTTGCATGACAAGACAAACAGAAATTAAGTAACACACCTAAAAATGTAAGACAGCACAATGAGAATGACAGTAGCCACATGATGACCCATGGACACACCAAAGTCAGAGCGCCGTGTTTCCCAAAATATCAAAGCAAATATGGAGTAAGAATAAAATCCAGCAGCATACATGTAGAGTGCCTTCAGTTTCAACCTGAAATTTTATGAGCTTACAAGTCTATCACCAGACTTAATTTGAACACAAAATTTATAGAAAGGGAAAATGGTTGCAGAAACAGATTAAACATTGCAACTGCATAACTATAATGATTAAGCATGTAAGCAAATAATCTTACTTAATCTTTTGATCTGGCCAGACCTGGCTCCCTGGCCCCACCCAAAAATTTCTTGTATTAGTAAACCAAGGTTCATCATAAGTTACGGACAGAGCAAAAATCTCTGCTGACAGAAAATAAACACATTTCCAGGCTGATTCCTTAAACTTCCTGATCCTTTTTCTTCTCTCATCGTTCTGGAAATCCAGCTGCTTATGGCCCTTTCCAAATATCAATCGTCTACCCAATTTCTGTAAATTAATTACTTCAGTTGATAGAGACAAACTATTACCAGAAATAGAAAATTCTAAAAGTAGAGAATGACCAGAGTGCAAAAGATGACTCCTAGCATCATCACAGTTTGATAGATAAAACAAGTGATGAATAGCATAAAGAAAAATAACATGATAAAAAAAGGAACAGAAGCTTACATTTACCAGGACTATAAAGTAAGAACGTAAAATGTAAATCACCTAAAACTACACAAATATTCAAAATCAGTTCTATCATCTATCCGAACAAGGGAGAGAGGATGAAGCATCCAGATATTGTCTTTGGAAGTTCCAATGATGAAGGGTCAGCATTTTTGCTATTTTAACAGAAAGTTATGTCAACATTATAAATTTAATTAGCCTGTGAAAAAAGCTAACCAAACCCTCACCAATAAACACACTATTTACCATTCATTTGTACCAAATTTTGTGAAAATTGATATGAAATTTTATAGATTTGATCTACAATGTACAAATTTCTAATCCAACCTATTCATAGTATTGATATAATTCTAGTTTCAATCTCTTCCTCTCTACCTTAAACCCTCAATCTCAACAACCCAAGATTCCAGAATAGGATTGAATTTAGGGGATTCAAAAACACATTGAAGCCACTCTAAACAGTGTGGGAACTATCTCATACCTCTGAAACTGCAATAACGTTTATGCCGCACAGAACAACACTCCTTAAACTGATACAACAGCTCACACCTATTCATCCGAATTCCCCTCCAAATTGGTTCAAAAACTCAATCAAATTCTCATGAAAACTCAATAACAAGTAACAAATGTAAACAACAACAGAATCAAGTCAACGGCACCAACAAGAATTAGGAACTTAAATGTTGAAGCCCTTGCAATCGCAGCTGTTTCGTGAATCAAACCTAGTGTTGATTCACACCTAATCGCGGTTTCAATGAAACGAAACGAACGATGGAATGCGAATGAATCGAATCGAAGGAGAAAGTGTTACCTCAAAGACGAATCTATCGAGGAAGAAGCGAATGCAAGGGAAGAAGAAGGCGAAGAACGGAAGAATTGAGAAATCATGGTATTCAGGGTAAGATTCTTGGTGCCAATCGAAGGAGGAGTTGGAGGACTTGAGCTGCTGAATCAAATCCATTCTCTTTCTCGAAATCTCAGGTAATTTAATTTTCTCGGGAAAATGAAAGGGAAAATAAGAATCAGAATCTGGAAAGAGGTTTTATAGTAATAAAGTGATGGCTTTCTGTTCTTCTTCTTCTTCTTCTACTCATCGGAGCAAAGCAAAGCTGATCAGAAGTTTCAGATTCCCCCTTTTACCTTACTACTCTTATCACTTATCACTTATCTCTTTTCCTTTATTTTATTTTTTTTATGAATTTAATTTTGATGGGTGTAAATATAACGTTTTACCATCATAATATACGAAGGACGACGGACACTTCGATGAGTTTATGTATTTAGGTGTCAGATATTTTTTGGACATCACACTCATTTTCTGTGTTTTATTTGTGTTCCTAAAGAAATAAAAATTATCCCTTCGAATATACTTAACACTCCAAAATATTATCACGTATACACATATTCAACTTTATTCTTAATTTATATATTACTATCTCTTAAAAATAAAAGTTATCCTAAATATTTTATATAATTAAAAAAGACATTAAAAATATTTAAAAATAATAATTTAAATTTTAATATAAATAAAATATCAAGATATTATTATAATTTTGTTAAAAATACATTATATTTTATATATATGTCGTATCTCATGCCATACGAAAAATTGAAGTTAATGTGTCGCCGTATCGCATGTTGTGTCGTGTCCGATGTTGTGCATCCTAGATCATAACTTTAATCACAAAAATAAATTATAACTGTGTTTTTATATGACCAGTCATTGATTTATGAAAAAGAGAGTTATTTTTAGAATAATACTATCCACACACCATTTTATTAAAAACCATATATACATCCGTATAAAAATACAGTTATTATAAGTGGATCACAAAAAAAAAGAGATGGTTAATGCATCAATCACTGTATTTTATACGGGTGCCAATTTGATGTTTATTAAAAAGATGTGTGAATAGCGAAACCGTTATTTTTATTGACGTAGCACTACATAATTAAATGCACGTATAAAACATATTTTATACTTACCTGCATCAAAATTTAATTTTTTTTCATTATTAACTAAATTTGATCAAATTCTTCTAATTTTCACAAAATCTATGTTTATCACTTTCGGTCACTGATTTACCTAAGTATTATTAACGAACTTAGTTGATGATTAATAAAAACACTTATAATATTTATAAAGAATAATTACTAAAATACAGTTTTATATTGTATCCCTTCCTACTCATTTGATTTTTTAAATGATAAATTATGAATATAATTTTTATATTTTAAATATTTTTGTTTTAAAAAAATAGAAAATATTAATGAGCTGATAACAGTTTTTTTTTGGGGTTTTATATATGTTTATTGCAAGCTTATCTCATTTTGAGTATTTTGACTTTATGAGTTCAAGTTATGCTGGAAAAAGAAATAGTGGGAGATATACTCATTTTTTCATCTAATTTAGTTGGATATCTAACAATAAAGTATATATTAAAAACATTTATAATTATTTATTCTTTAATTTTAATATAATTTTGAGGTATTATATTGCAATATGAAAATAAGCAAATCTGAAAATATATACTAAACATTGTTCAAACATAGAAAAGTTTATCTACAAAAGTTGAAAAAATCATTTTCAAAAATAATTTTAAATAAAATAAATATATGTTTCACACGATAGTTTTTTTTTTCTATTTTTGATACATTAAGGAATTCGAACCCAGGATATTGGGAAAAAAATTCTAACAGAATAATTTGCATCAACTAAAGTAATCCTAGCTAGTTAATTCAGACGATAGGTACGATTATTTATTTTTAGGTTTTATATAACAAATACAATATTTTTTAAGCATTATAAACTAAAATAATTGGCACATACATAAATATTTTTTCCCTTAGAAAACTAAATGTCCCTTTAGTATACAACACAAAAATCATAAAGAAAATAATAGAAAACAGAAGTTTCATTGTCAAATGAGTTGTATTAAGTCACAAAAAAAAATGAGTTGTATTATTATTTTATTAATTAATTAGAGTTATATAAAAAATAAATAAATATTTTATATTTTGGGTCTTTTAGTTTCAGTTATTGATGCAAGTTGAAGAATTATGAGAAAGAGTGTGAGACAGAGACAAATGAGAGGGGGGCATGGTATATTTATAATAAATATAGATAAATATATGTAGATTACTAATTACTATACTAGAGTATATATCCACATAGATTTTAGTATTTTACCATTAACAGAGACTTAGGTTTATTTATTATTTTACCTAGTACATATGAAGTACCAACTCATTTATTTCATTTTATAGTTCTTCATTCAATAAATTCTGACAACAAAAATGGAGGCTCTTAAATACACTAAATATTATGTCATAAATCATAATTGAATGTAGTAGTAGTACACTTGTGTATTATATATATTAGGAATGAAGTAGATAGTAGGAAATTACTTTTTTTAATAAAAAAAATTATGAAAGTTGGATTAAATTATGTTAAAATTATATGGAAGCTAAGTGGTTCCATTATTGTAGATGATGATGCATGATTCAACCTGGCTCTGGAATAATGAATTCCTCTTTACATAGCTTCACATGCACAATAGTTTCTGTTAGGTCATTTTTCTATTATTTTAAAAGAATTCATTTAAATTTTTTTATTAATACATTATTCAACTTTTATAATTTATTATTTAAATATTATTCTTCTATTAATATGTTGACACATAATAATGTTTTTTATTGAAGTTCCTAATAGGTGTATTGAAATAATAATTTTTTGAAAAAAATTTTTAAATAAATAAAATAAAATTGATATTTGTCAAAATACGTTGTTTTGGTGATTTTTACAAATATACATTGTATTAGCAGTATCGATCTAGATCGGTATTGGATTATTTTCAATACCGGTCTGGATCAGTACTGGACTAACTTTTTAAAAAAATAAAATACACCAATACCGATTCATCATGGAGCGATACTGGATTAATTTCAATATCGCCGGTCCATCATAGATCGATACTGGTTCAAAAATTAATTTTTTCATTTATTAGTAAATATATATTGGGATGTGAATCAAATCATTCAATTACATTAAAACCATAAGTGTAACGTAATTGACGTTACATCACAATTAATGCGTTCTCCTTTAATAGTGGTTTATTATTGATTTAATTAATTTTATTATAAATCACATTAAAATGTAATGCAAAATTACTTCCCAAAATATCTGTTTAACTTCTTCTTTTAAAACATAATTTTAATGATTCAAATATAAAATTAAGATATATTAACAATTCAGAAAAAAAAAAAACATTGGTATGTATACAAAAAGGAAACAATTATACAATCTCGATAATTAAAACATAACCAATAACAAATATATTTCTTTCCTTTTGTTATTTTCTAAATAATTAATATATCTTTAATTTTATATTATTATTTCTGAATCATAAAAATTATATTTTAAAAGTATCGTAATTTAATATCTAATCATTACTATTAATTATATTTCTTTCCTTTTGCATTAAATTTTAATGTGATTGTTTTGAACATGATATTATTATATTTTGAAAATATCGTAATTTAATACATAAATCAATATATATTTATTAATAAATGAAAAAATTAATTTTTGAACCAGTATCGTTCCATGATAGACCGGTATTAAAATTAATCCAGTACCGCCCTATGATGGACCAATATTGGTGTATTTTATTTTTAAAAAAAAATTCGCTCAGTACCAGTCCGGACCGGTATTGAAAATAACTCAATACCGATCTGGACCGGTACTGCTAATACGATGTATATTTGTAAATATCACGAAAACAACGTATTTTGATAAATACCAATTTTATTTTATTTATTTAAAAAGAATTTTCTAAATTTTTAACAAATTTATTTTATTATAAAGTAATCAAATTTTAAAAAAATCATTATAAAATAATTTTGTTTTTTTAAACTGTGTAGGACAATTTATCTAATGAGAATAATTATTGAGAATAAAAAATTTGTTAAGGAATAAAACCTCTAATATAAAATTCTTTAAAGACTAATTTAAGTATTTTTAAAATTATTTGACTATTTTATATTTTTATTCTAAAAAAATCCTAACAACAAGGATAAAATTAATGTATAAATTATTGAAGTCTTATGTTTAATTATTTTAGATTTTAAAATTTAGAATTTAAATTTTATAATACTAGAGTTACTATAAGTCTTTTATTAATTCAATATTTTTAAGGAATAACTGCTCTTTTAATTATTATAATATAATTTGATATGTGGATGGAGATCTTGCCAATGCAATAAATAAATATAAAACATAAAAATCGTATTATATTTCTTAATGGTGTGATATTTTTAATAACACATCAAATCAAATTATTCTTAAAACTCAATCCTGCTAATCCATAACAAAGAAGTTTCCAACTTAAATTTTGTTTAAATTAAAACAGCTAATAGGCTTTCTATATGATTAAATAATGTTTATTACCTTATTGCTATTTAATTACCAAAAAGTCAAATAGCATATGCTTTAGGGATTTTTATATTAAAATTTAGATAAATTCCAGCATCAATAGACTATTATCATGTATTAGAGTTAGCTAGAAATACTTTTAAACTCTTTTAAACATTTGAAAAAAGAAACAATTATAAAAATCACCTATGACCTACAAAAAACTCTCATAACATTTTCTTATAAGAAAATAAAACAAAATTATTACTAACTAATTATGGTGCCAACTTTTACTCGAATAATGGTAACATTATTATTGTGTTAGTTAGAATAGTTATATGGTAACATGCTTAATAAAAAATCAAATTTGACACTTTGAAAAATATAGCGGCGATTCTCATGTCAGATAGCGACGGTTTTAAAAATTATTTTAAATTTTAACTTATTTTAATTTTATCCATTAAATTTTTTATTTATATTAATTTTATCCTTGATAATTATTATTATCATTTACATAAAAAAATTAGAACAAATTAAAACTTATAAGTATTTATTTTTTAAAATTTTTATAAAATAAAGAAGGGCATTAATTGCTAAAAGATAAAAACACTGTTCCAGGCAACACCTGAAGAATTATAAGGTGCATAAGGCTCCACTTTATTTTGAGTTTTGACATAATCCAATCTAATCCAATATATATATATATATATATATATTGGTGACAAGAATGAATGCTGAGGTAACACCAAATAATGAAGATAGAAAGCATTTGATGCCACCATATATATAAAAAGTAAATACAACAGTTCTTTTGGATTTCATTGGATACCACCATTTTTAGTTTCTTCTCTCATTACAATGCTTGCAATGCTTATTTCTCTAAATGATGATCCCACTATCACCATTCACCACCACGACCCCCACCAACACTTGTCTTTCCTTTGAAACTGTTACTCTGTGATTTGCAAGAATCCATAACCTTTTAATTATTTGTGTTTTCTTTCACATTTTATGATGAATTTATTAATTTTTACATATTTTCGGTATAAAATACTTTCATACAGAAAATTAATTGTATATTGTCATATATATATATATATATATATATATATATATATATATATATATATATATATATATATATATATATATATA
>JASCZI010000098.1:72741-98463 GCA_036250425.1 Stylosanthes scabra
AAGTGATTTAAAACGCATTGACTTAATTGAATAATTGTATAAGTTAAAACAATTTATACTATATTAGATCACTGCAATGTTCCGATATTCAGATCGGACCGATCGATTTGATCGAAAAAATCGATAATCGATCCTCTTTCTGATCCAATTCAAACGAAAAATCAACCAACAGAAAATTGATCAAGTCGGCAGTTAATTGGTGACTAGGTAAATTAAATTGCTCTGGCTTTTATGGAGAAAAATTATTTTTTTTAAATAATAATATTGTATTTTAAAAAAATTTATATTATATTTTAAATTATTTTATTATATATTTAAGTAAATCGATCCAACCATGATTCAATTTGATTAATCTTTTAAATTATTAAACCAATCATTCTATCGGTTTAATTACTGGTCTAGTTCTTGCGACATTGGATTAGTGAATCTAAGTTAAACTTTGATGATAATTTTTTGAAATTAATTTTATAGGCACTAAGTCAATTTATTTTCTTCAGTTATTTAGCAACTAACAACAGTAACCAAAACCGAATACCTGTCACTGCTATCGGCATATTAACCAACTAACTAACTACCACTGCTGTTTTTCATTTTTATTTAATACTGCAATGCAAGCAGGCTAAGAGAAAAGCATACATAACATTCGAGAGTTATTATTAGATGGGGGAAGACTTACTGTGTTTATATATATTTTTTAAAATTTTTTGGGTATAAAATTGAATTTTAATTTATTGTTTATCAATGAATTATCTGTTAAAATGACATCATCTTATTTTTATTTGATTAATTATAGAGATTAAAGGGGATATGTATATATAAAATATTGACTATACCTAAAAAATATTGCTAAAATTAAAGTAATGCCTTTTAAAGTAATACAAAGTGTTGAAAAATGCAAATAAAAAGTAGTATAACTTTAATTTAATAATATTTTTTTAAGTGTTGTATGTTAAAATTGTATAACAACCATCATCATTGTTAACGTGCATAACAGAAGTTGATCAAAGTTTTTTTTTTATTAATCCTCTTATTAGATACCAGTTTCTAAACTCATAATACAGTTCCTTGATAACAAAAATCATATATAACAAAGAAGGAACTCACACAAGTAGGTATATGTAGTAGAATAGTATTTAGTATCTTTATAATGTTCAAAATAGCCTCATTTTCATAGCAATTCATCTCTACCACCGGAAAAAGTGGTGGTGGCGGCGGTTGCAAGTTGGAGTTCTGTGAGCATTTGGCGAAGATCTGAAGCTTCTTCCTTAAGTCGCGCATTCTCTTGTATCGCCCTTTCATGACTCTCAAAAACGTGGTTGAGTTTATCAATAAGGTTGTGATTCTCATTTCTGAGCCTCACAACCTGCGACCATAATTCATCCAAGTGCTTCTGCTTTCTCATCCTCGATCTCCGTGCCGATTCGCGGTTCGATATCATCCTCTTCTGCCTCCTCTCATCAATGATGTTGAGTTGGTTCTCTTCAGCTTCATCAGAAGTAGTTGAGTTACTACTAAGGCATGAAGGAGGAACAAGAAGTTCATTATTAGTAGTATTATTACTATTATACCCTAATAATGAATGTTGTAGATAGTAGTTTGGAAATTGTGTTAAGAGGGTATTTAGGTGAATGTTTGATATGTCATTTTGTAATAAGGTGAAGTTTGGTGGAAACAAGAATTGGTTATTTTCTTGTGATAGATAGTAGTGATGATTGAGATTTCTCATCTCACTAGGAACCATGCCTTCAATGAATTTTATTACAAAAAAAGATTATATATATAGTGTGATAATTTTTGTGTCGAGGATTATATATATGTATATGTATATAATTGGGATGATGAGATGAGATGAGATGAGATGAGAGGAGAATGGTGTTGTGATGAGAATTGGGTGAGATTTATAGTAGTTGAGGACTAGAGAAAGTGGGCCAACCATTTCTTATTTGAGGGAAAATTTTTAAAAAAAAATAGAAAAAGAAAAAGAAAAGAAATAAAGAAAAGAGGCATAGTGCTAAGGGCTTACATGAGCAACACAACTTTAATTCAATTTCAATTTTCAATAATTATTATTGATGAGGATGTTAGTTGCTTATGAATTCTCTAGTAGTGTAAGCTTGTGGTGGTGCATGCTCTTAGATTAGAGCATCATGGATGAATGATTTGATTTTTTGATGTACTCATCTTATTTAAGATTTTGATATTTTTTTAGTTCTAATTAAATAAAGGAAAATTAAATTTAATTCTCTTGAGATTAAATAATAATAAGTAATATTAGACAAAAAAAATTATTCAAAAAAATAGATAATAAAACTCAATATTTTGTATTGTTTTAAATATTACCCTCTTTTGCAAATACATGAGTTAGTGGTAGTGATCTTCCTTTTAGATAGAGAGATAAGTATAAACATAAAAAATTACATGTAATGTTACCTAATCTAACAAGATAGATGTTATTAGTAATATATAGTTTCTCTTATAGTTTAAAAAGAAATTAATTTATATGATAATAAAGAGAAGTGGATAATGTGGTGGCTGGGTTGGGAGGAATATAGTGCTTAATTAAATTATTCCATGAATAATTTATTAATTATTTAATTGAAAAAATAAATGTAGTTAAATATTAAGCTAATAAGAAAGGTGCCAAAGTCAATCATATATAAGAATGTTTTTGTTCTTAAGGATCCTATTCCCAACTTCTTCAGAGGGAATTCTGAAAATTAATTAAAAACTCTTTTGTAGCCAATAATAATAATAATAATTCCTTTTAATAGATGACGCAATGAAGGCCAGTTTAAAAGGTAATCTATCTATCTTATTATTGGAATTGAGATTTGATGATCATTTAATTTAATTCTTTTATAATTGTGATGACTCATAAGCCACTGACACATGTATGAATTGGAGGGACCCATGCAAAAGATGGTTGGAAACTTCAAACTTGATATATTGGAGTGTATGAAATAATATAAAAAATTATACTTAAATAAAATTTTATTTGATATTGAAATAATATTTATTTAGCATAAAAATAAATTATTTAGTTATACTTGATTAGCTAAAATTACTTGTTCAAATAGCATTATTCTTATCTATATTGTCTTAATCAATAATTACTAGTATTTAAATAATTTATTAGATTTTAAGCTACACTTAAGATTTTTTTAATGATTGAGCAATTAGTTATATTGAATTGTAAAAAAAAATTCAATTTTTATAATAAAATCGATAATTATGCTATCAAAAAAACTAACAGCTTACTATTGATTTTATTTTATCGATTTAGTTGTTTTTTTTTTTGTGTATTCCAGCATTGTTATTATTAAATAATAGCTGGACTAAATAAAAATTATATATAATTGTTAATAAATTTTTTTATATAATTCATTTAGAACCTAGATATTAAACCCATCAAATTCTCTAGGCTGCGTTTGAAAGAGACAGAGACTGAGACTGAGACTGAATGATTGAGACTAAAAGATTGAGATTGAGAGGCTAGACTGAAATAAATTTCTTATTATGTTTGATTTAAAATTTATTAAAAAATAAAGATGAAAGATCGAGATTAAATTAAGTTGATGGAGAAATGACAAAGGTTAATAATAAAAACTTTAATGTTGAATGAGTGTATTTGAATAAATTTTTTTTTAAAAGTTTTCTCAGTTCCTACTCTTAGGAGGTAATGAAAATACTAAAATTTTGAGAATTAAAATTAAAATTTTAATTCCAATCTCTATCAATCAAATACAATACTAAATCTTAGTTCTACCGTCTCAATTTCAGTCTATAGAAACAAACGCTAACAACGAAGTAACGAACATATAAAACAAACAATACATTATATAAACCACTTGAACCAACTAGAATTAAACATGATCTTTGTACCTAAATTCTACCATCTCATGATTATGTAAATCTTCAATTGAATTAAAAAAAAAAGCTAATTAACCCATTAATTAATAAGCAGAGAATTGAGTGGTAGCACATCATATCCTATGTGACCCTTCTGTTTTTTCCTTAGTTGAATTTATTAGGTCCTTATTATATAATCTTTTTATATGCTAGAAGCAATAAAGGACAAAGATAGTGCCTTCATATATAATTGCAATGGGAAAAATTATATGTGGTCCTCAAAAATTACCTTATAGCAAAATTCTAATTAAAATTCAAACAATAAATATTAACTCAAATTATATAAAATCACTCCTTTCAAAAATTTAATATGATAAAAGAAGATACATAAATAATAGTTATATATTTAACACGCCCCTCACGCAATAGTCTATTTTAAGATTTACCTAAAAATTTTTGCATAAGTTTTATTTCTTTTTATTTATCTTAATACTAAATTTTTTAGTTATCAACAAAAATCACTCTTTTCATAAATTTAAATTGATAAAAAGAGACACAGAAATAATTATATCTCTAATAAAACCTATCAACTATATAAATGTTTTGCTTTAAAAAATTTTCAATTTTTTTATTGGATGAGAACTGAAAATTACACTAAATATTTGTGCATTTTAATATTAAGTGTCACACTTAGCTTTATTATTAGGACAAGTTATGGTTTCCATATGTTTCAAGAACACTGTAGCTAGTAACCACCATCACTATTCCCTTTATGTCTCCATCATCTCTAAACTCAACCACACCATATTGGTGAGTGTTCAAATGTACTTCACAACATATCATGAGCTGCCATATATGTTTTCAATTGTAAATAAATAGTCTATAGTTAATTACTCCCTTTTAATGACTTAAAATAACTTATCAAAACTACTCTATCTATCTAGGTTTGGATTAATTAACAAAAAGAGTTATCTAGTTTTAGATTAACAAAAAGAGTTATATGTAGTACTTGATAGAGAAAGCTATAATGCAATCCACCTATTTCAATTTGTTGTGTTATATAATCAACTTGGGTTGATGTAGTGGTAAATTTACTACTTCACTTAAACAAGTATCGAAAGTTCGAAACCCTTATTGTACATATAATAATCCATTGATCAGCGATAAACTCTCAAATGGAATTCAAATTCACGACGGATTATTCTTAACCTTTTAAATTGGGAAATATCGTGGGCAAACAGCAAAAAAATTTGATGCGTTATATATATTATTTGGATGTACCAATTTTGTCTAAGTAAGGGGTTGAATTTCAAACTCCCTAAAACCACTTCTCTCGAGTTAAATTAATAGGAGAAAAGACAAAAATAATTATATCATGCTTTAATTTCTTATATAAACATTTTTTTGTTTTTACTTTTATCCATCTTATAATACTAAAACTCTTTTCTTCATGTGAGTTCAACATAATTAGAATTAAATCTTAGATCTTTCTGTTTTAAAAATTCTGATATCATTTTATGATTGTTTTTAAAAAAGATACTTAAACTGGTATGAGGAGCACATATGAAAGATTATATATATATCTTTCTCTAAAATCATAAAATAAATAAAAACAAAAATTATCTTAGTTAAAGACATTTATCTAGTACTTATTAGTAAAAAGATCACTTAGCTTTTATATATTCCAAAAAAAAAATGTTCTTGATAATTTATCTACTAATTTAACTGATCTTTCCAATTGCATGATATGATAATGGAATAATTATATACCATTAAAGATTAGATGCAAAAAGTTTTAGCAAATCTAAGAAGTTTGGTAACAAATTGCAAACCGAAACGTTTCATCTTTTATGCTTTAAATGTCCTATCCCAATAATGTTACTCTTTTGTATGAATTGATCCATATATACTTCATTCTTTTTAATTTGCCAATATAATATAAATTTTGGTGATTCCCCACTATATAGAGGAGCTTTTCATTACATTCTAAAAATTTATCTGATAAGGATGAAGTACAAGATACTTGGTAAAAGAAAAAATAAAATAAAAAATACATATAAAAAAATATCATCACATAGTAGTGGCCAAGTACAATTAAAGAACATTCCACACAAATCAATATGCAAAAAGGTCAATTCCAAAACTTCAAATGTGTCTGAATATATATGGAAGTTAAGATCATATACTTTATAAAATTAAATTCCTAGTAAAGACATAGCATGGTGCTGGACCAATATGTAAAGTAAGAGGGTAGCACCTATCAATGGAAAATTGAAAATAAATCATACCACACTATATAAATCAAGAAGTGTTTGAGATATATCATAATTTACGAAAGTCTAATAATTTTGATCGCTAATTTTAATAAGAGAGATAATTCAAATATTAAAAATAATTAAAATCAACTATTAAAATTATTGAATTACCATAAATTACGGTATACTCGAAACGTTTTTTATAAATCATACCACATTCTATATATATATAGTGATGGATATAGAAAATTTTGACAATAGTGATAATATATATATATATATATATATATATATATATATATATATAACATGATAATAAAATATTTTTTTATAATAATTTAATATGATAGGTCAAATTTAATAACTTAAAAGCAGTAAATAAATATTATTGTCTAAAAAGTTTTAAATTCTAATGGCACATTTAGTATCCTAACTTTTTATGTAATCCATTTATATATATAAAAAAAATAGGAAGTATATCAAGTATATGTTTTATGGTATAAATTATTTTAGTGTTTTTATTAATTGATTTTAATTATAAAATATTTTATAATTAAAATTAATTTAAGATCAATCAATAAAAATACCGCAATACTACTTGATGATATTCCATGCAATGCATGATATGGTTCTATATAAAGTGGTGTCACACTCTCTAGCTAGCTACTATTATATTAAACTAAAAAAAGTAAATAAGTAATTTACAAATGAAATGAAAACTAAATTAATTATTACTGTGATCACTTTTGTGATGCCTATCTAGCTAGATATTTTTTGTTAAAATAACTTTGTTCCTCCTAAAATAAAAATAAAAATAAAAAAGTAAGTAAGAAAAGAGGTTTATACTATTCTATTTGATGACCTTTTATATATAGTGCCCACCACAAAGATGCATGCTTATTTATATAGTGCAAAGGATTATTCCCCAAAATTAAAGCCTCTGAATTAGTCGAACCTTGCTTCTTCTTCTTTTTTAAATTAAGATTTGACATTTTTATAAAATTTCTAATTTCACAAGTTACTCTTAACAAGGCAGAATGTCTTGAATCCAGAGAGAGTTTATAAGGACTACTAAAATATTATTAAAGAAAAACTAAGATATAACTCATCAAATTAAAGAAAAAAAATAGTTTTGCCAACTTCATCCGTAAATAAACACACACCACACGCTGTGTTTCATTTTCAAAGACAAATATCTTTTCTATATACACATAAAAAAAAAAAACTATAATTAGAATACATTGTGTGAATTTGTATGTAATATAAAATAAGGTGGAGACAATTTTTAATGAGTTTAAAGTCACTACAACCTATCTAGAAATTAGTTCTTTTTTCCCGCATAGTTAGTGGTGTTTTTTAAAATTTTATTTAGCAACGATTTTTAAATGTAATTTTAATTTATGTATATATTATCATTCCATCGTTAATCATAATATATGTATACTAAAAATCAACTACCAAATTAATTACACATATAAAATATATATTAAAACGAATTAATTAATACATATATTTATATATAAATATATACTACAACAATTATGACAGATGCCGATGGTTATTTGGCGGTGGTTTGAACAATGTTTGATAAATTTTGGATTTCGCGGTGATTTGAGCGAAACGACCTCTAAACATAAGCTTGCACCGCCGCTAAACGGACGCGTGTTTATATGTCTTAATTGTGTTTTGTTACAAATCGCTATGTTTTGCAATACCTTAGGCGACGGTTTGCAAAATCACCAGTAACGGTGAAACCACCGCTCTCAAACCGCTACTAAACGGCTAAAAAACAACCGCCATCTGTCGATAACGTTGTAGTGATATAATAATTAATTTTTTTTTCCTATGCACATAATATATTTATTAGTTATAATTTTCACAAGGCAAGTTTAGTGCATGAATTGTAGCTAGTAGTTTTGGTGCCTAGGGCACCAAGCTAACATGTAATTGAATAGCACGTCAACTTCAACTTAAAACTCCAAAACAATAATTAATGTCACCATTATTTTCCATATGAATGTTTCTCTATATCTTTTTTTCTTTCCCTTCAATTCTCTTCCTTCTTGTGACGCATACACGTGCATGCATTCCAAAACACGAACATGAAAAATGACCTCAACAAATGGGTTTAATAGTAGAATCAAATACATGTTCAATAATAATGTATTCACACACTTGAATTATTATTTGTACGGTATTATTATTGCTATTATTATTATTATTATGGGTTTTACTAACGATTTTTTTTTTATGTTTTTCAAAGTATCTCACGGCCCGACAGGTCGATAACTAATCCTCCGTAGATCTGAGCTCCATTTAAAAAATAAATACCAATAAAGATACATTTAAAATTTTTTATTTAAATATATTTTTAATTATTTTGTATTATTAAATATATATTATTAGTTCTTTTTTATTTTTCGATCAGTCTAAAAACTCACAAAAGCCCAAAAAAGGGTGAGTAATGTTCAGTACAAACAGCAAAAACCAGAAAAGGAAAATAAAACAGTAGTGGTTCCATGAAGGGAAGTCACATACAACAACAGCCATTAGCATCAATACAATTCTCAAGTACTTGAGCCTAACGGCAGCAGTCAATTAACTTAAATCATCTCCTAGCATGTGTGTATCTTGGACCTGCTCATAATCATAGTACATAGGCAATTAAATATATCAAATGCGACTCACTCATGACGTGTCAATGATCTTTCATTCTTCTCAGAAAGCCATTTGTTGTGGACTTGTGGGCCAATATTACTCTGTTTATTGCATCTTCACCAGTGGGCACCTTGTTCTTAAATATCTTTTCATTCCTAATGTTTCATGTAGACCAGATCACCGCAAAGAAGAATATTGCCCAACTCCTCTGCTGATTTCTTCCTATTTCAACAGACATCCAGTTATCAAAGCACTCTCTAGTATACCCCGACCACACCCATTTTACTCCCCACCAGCTTAATACATTGCATCACAACATGTATGCATATCGGCATCTAAAAAAAAGGTGGAGCACACTTTCATCATCTTCATCACATAGGACACATTTAGTCATGTTATTACTTATTATACCACCATTTGCTAATTTCTCTCTAGTTTCCTCTTTTTCAATATTACAAACCACGTTAGAAGTTCCACTTTCGGAGGCACCAGACTTCTCTATAGAGTTTTGGTGAAGTTATACATATTAGAATCACATGGCTACTTCTTTTCCTTATAAATCACCTGCAGAAAGGATCTTACCGAATAATCACCATCAGGTGCATGCAACCACTTTAGTGTATCCTCTTTATTACGTCTGACACCCACTCGAGAGGATGTTTAAGAGCTCATTGAGGTTATCAACCTCCCATCCTCGTAAAGATTTTCTCCATGTGAACAACCAAACCCACGCCAACCCATTCCAAACGCCATAATTCTCAATTGTACCCTGCTTCTCGCTTGATAGAGAGAACAGTCGGGGAAAGCGATCCTTCAATATGCCATCTTTGAACCATAAATCAAACCAAAATTTGGTTTTACTACCATCACCAAGTACCAATTCAAAGCCAATTTTAAATAAGGATAGCAGTTCAGCTTTTTTTTCCCAAATCGCCATAATATCTCCCCAAATACCACTACCTCCTACTGTCTAGTCTACATTACTCACACTATTATTCACATCAATCTCATTACATGATATTACAACATTTTTCTATAAGGGACAGTTCTCCTTTTGAAACCTCCACCACCATTTAAATAAAATGCAAGATTTTTCACCTCAAGGTCTCCTACACTTAATCCTCCAAATTTTTTAATTTTTGGATTATCTCCCAACTCATATAAGACATACCTCTACTCCCATCCTCTTTCTCCCAAAAGTACTTACATTGTAGGGATACCAAGTTTTGTTTATTTATATGTTTTTAGAGTATGTAGGCGTTATTAAAGTCCTATTATTATATCATTATATATGTTAATGTCATCAACAATTTTTCCCACATACTATATAAAAAGAAAGGGAAATTTTTTTTGATAGTTATTAGAAAGGGAAAGAAATTTACGTTATATTATCTATTATATTGATCATGTGCATGATTATGAGTTTCTTGAAATTTCTATACTAGACCATATAATAATAATAATAATAATAATAATAATAATAATAATATATTCTTAGGTACCATATTTGTATGTTTGCATGCATGGTCTCCACCTTACTCCCCCATTATAGCAATCCAACTATTTTTTATGCTTCTTTTTCTCTTCGGTTTTCATATTCTCAGTAGCTGAGATCACCAAATTTTATTGTGATTGGTTAGATTAGGATAAGCACCATTGCTTTGTACATTTATATTATTTTAGTTTAAATGTTTTGTTGATAATGTAATTGTATACATTATATTTTTATTATGTAATAAAATTTGATATAATTATTTAATTATGTATTGTTATGTATCAAACTAAAAATTTTAGCTTAGTTGTAAAGTTTCATAAACGACTCAAATATATCTTAATTAGTAGATTATCTCTACATATAAATTCAAATAAATATTTGATTTTATAAAATTTAAATCATATATTTTTATTGCTATAACAAAACATAATTAAATAATATCTATGTAAAATTTTATTAGTATATGATGATACTTATCTTAATCTTCCCTATTCAATATATATTGGTAATTTATACAAGATAGCCCTAATTAACCATACTAATTAACCATACTCATAAGAAAACCCATTTTAAATACTTTAACCTAGTTTAAAATTTTAAATATGGATTTAGCTAATATATATCTTGTATTTTAAAGGGTACATTTTAAAAGTATAATAATAGAAACACTTTTAAATTTTTTTATATATTAAACGTATTTAAAAAATGTGCAAAAATTATTTTTCAATAATTTTTTGATAAAATATTTTATGGTATTTTTAATTCAAACACAATTATTTAACCTAGAAGACTTTAATATGATATTCTCCAAATCTTTTCACGTTTAGTTTTTCTTTGTCATTATGCTCATTTAATTTCATTGCAGATAAATAATTTTTAATTAATGAAAAGTAGCTGCCTATTGCGTGGTGCCTTTAGAATAAGAGAACCCTACACGCAACGAAAAGTCAATAAAAATTACATATATTTATATATTAAGATCATAATAATCCATTAACATATATAATGTGGATGCTAATAAGATTTAATTAACTACTATCAATAATAGCAGGAGCCAAACTACGGCATTTTTTGAACCATCCTTATCCATTTTGCGGGAGTAAAAAATCACTACAAAATTGAAAAAAAACCCCGCAATTTAGCACATTTTTTTGTGATCATTTTTATCACAAGTCACTTAAATATGATCTGTTGCTTTACCTATTCCCTTGTTATTAGTAGCTTAGAGCCTTGGAGTAGTTTTGAGTTTTTTTTTTTTTTTATCAATAATCAGTTAAATAATTATATTATATAAAAAATATAATTTTTTTATTATTTAAAGTTGCACACTAAAGTTCACCCCCAAAAAGAAATGTTGCACACTAAAAAAAATGCATATTAATACTAATCATGATTTTTTTAAAGCACTAATCATGATATATATACAAGACTTACAAAATATACAGAATATATGTATTATTCATACATGGCCTAATGTCTTACCTCCAACATGGGCAGGAAATACCTCTAGAAAAAAGCCCATAAATAATGGATAAATCTGTCACAAAAGACTTCAATAATAATCATAACTAAAGTGCTGAATAACGGCAGTTGACAACTAAACTGGCGTCTCCGTATGGCTCGGTGGTAACTAGTAAGAAGTATGGTCTCCCGACATGAATATCGAATTTCGAGATCGATATTTTGTACAAACTAACGTCATTCATTTAAGTGGTGATTTTCTAAATATTTATATTTATTGTCACAGAAAAAACTAATACTCTATGTATATTTAGATTTTCCACAGGAGTGATTAATTAGGGGTGGATTAATTCTTCAAGAATATGGATCCCACACAGCACATACATAGAATTTAGCCATTTTCATTAGTAGACACACCAATAGTAATAGTATAAATCCAATCTATTTCTATATGTGTGAAATTAATGCGCCACATATATATATGTTTAATTTTAATTTGCTTTGTTTTATCAACCACATTTATGCCTTCAAACCTAACAGAATAACCTACGTTTCAGATTAATATGTATAATCATATGGAATGACCTCATGATAAAAATATTTCAATAATATGGAATAACCTAATGATAACATTATGCATATATATTATCTAAAGATAATTATTTCACTCTTAATTTCCTAATGACCTAATTTAATTCGTGTATAAAGGCAGTTGCTACAGCCATTCCGATATACTCCTACTTTAAACTCCCTGATTTATTATTAGATGAAATACAACGAAGGATGATATCTTTTTGGTGGGGTCAGAGAGGTGATGAAAGGAAGCTTCATTGGGTTAAATGGGATACTATGTGCAGAGATAAGAAACAAGGAGGCCTCAGTTTCAAGGATTTGAAAGCCTTTAACTTAGCAATGCTTGATAAACAAGGCTAGAGAATTCTCACCAAACCGAATTCCCTTCTCAGTAAGTTATACAAAGGCAGATATTATCACAGATCGAATATCCTATATGCTTCTTTAGGAAATAATCTTTCATGGGCCTGGCATAGCTTACTAGAAGGTCGCAAAGTCCTTGAAAAGGAATTTCGCTGGAATGTTAGGCGAGGCACACAGATTCGAATATTTCAAGATCCATGGTTACCTAGTTATTTCCCTATTTCTCTCTATTAGCAACACAATCCATATCCAGGCATTTATTGGGTTAACCAACTAATTGATTCTAACAAGCAATGGAGAACAGACATTATACAGAATATGTTTCACCCAGATATAGCTAATGATATTCTACAAATTCAATTAGGAGAAGATGGTGAAGATTTTCTAACCTAGAATCCAGATCGCAAAAAGGGTTACTCAGTTTCCTCAGGCTACCAGATTGCATTTCAATTATTCCATCCTCCATTGAACATCTACCAGTTCAATGTCCTCAAAAGAAAATATGGAATCATCTTTGGGATCTTCCTCGTCCTCCTAAGGTCAAATCTTTTCTTTGGAAAGCCCTTCACAATGGTTTACCTGTTCGAAATTGATTGAAGAGTAGAATCCCCTCTGTTGTTGATGTTTGTCCGCGTTGCAATGAAGAAGATGAATCGATTCTGCACTGTTTGACCACTTGCCTTTTTGCTGCTGAGGTCTGGTATCTGGTGGTGGGTAGCTCTCTCTCTGTATCTTCTGCAGAATCCCCAACCTTCTGGCAATGGTGGCTAGATCGTATGGAGAGTATTCCCAGCCGTTCTCATCGTCGACGGCAAGGCAACTTGATAGCTTGTGTCCTCTGGAAACTTTGGCTAGAGAAGAATCAAAGGATCTTCGAGCAAACTTCTTCAACTCCGAGCTTAGTCATCTCCTCTGCGATGGAACTTGACCTAGATTTTCACCGATACCACCCTCCATAACTTTCCATTTCTCTGTAGCCACTTCACTGTTCTTATCCCCTAAGCCTTATTTCCCTTCTTGAAGTCATTTAGTGATTTATTTCTCTTTTAGCGGATGTTTCACTTTCTCCTTTTCTTATTGGTTGTCCAAGATTGGAACCATTACCTAATGTATTCATTTTATTACATTGATGAAATGCAATACAACTACCTTTGACAAAAAAAAAAATTTAATTCGTGTATTATATGTTATAGGAAACATTTCAGATGCTCCATGGTTTACGGTAATCCAGTGATCTTAATAGTTCATTTTATTATATATATTTTAAAATTATTTTATAATTGAAATCAATGGTTAAGATCATTGGATTAGCATATACTCTGGAGCACCTGAAATGCTTCCTATGTTATATATAATTAGTTTTAATTAATGTGATATATACTACTTCACAAAGAATTTAAATTATTACATAATTTAACTTTTTTTTTTACCAAAGATATAATGGAGAAGAGGTTCGAACTCGAGACCTCTATTAAGAGAAAGAAACAAATATTATTTGAGTTACATCTCATTGACAGATATTACCTAATTAATTATGTGTGCCATGATGAATTTTGATATAAATGTTAAATATACCGGTTATTAATAAATTAAACAACTATTTATCTGTGTCAAGCCTTTGTTTTCTGCATTCAACTTTTGGAACAAACACTTATAATTATTTTTTAAAAAACGTTATAACCATGAGCAAGAGTATAACTCTCTTTAATAATTTATTTACACTATAATTTCATTAGATTTTCGTTTACTATATAAGGGTAATGTTAAGTATTCAACTAATTAAAGCAAGAGTAAAAATGATGGCATGCATGAAATTGCTTTCATCTTTTACAAAAATAAAAATAAAAATTCTATTTTTGAGATAATTATATAAGCTATTTGTGTGATTAACAACTTATTGGAAATCAAGACTATATATATATATAATTTAATTTTCATACACCGTCAGTGTAAAAGAATTTTACATATATATTCAATCAGGTGTTATCATATTATCAAAAATAATTAATTTTTGAATCCACTATTTTTAAAATCATATAAATACAAAAATGTGATTGGATAATTGAGTAAAATTTTTTATATAATCAGTATATCAAAATTAAACTATATATATACATGGATGTGTGGCTGAAAAAAATAGTCTCCTTTAATTTGGTTTGAGTCTAACATCTTCTTAGAGAAAATATCATCCAAAAGAAAAAATTAAATTGAAAGTGCTTTTCATTATTCATAGACCAAAGAAAGCCACTCATCATGAGCACCACCAAAGAGATTATTTGAAAGGTCTTCAGAGGCATTGAATGTGCTTTTTGACTGAATTTGAACTGCATACACCTGAGTCCTATTAATAATTTCCCTTTACTTTATGGATTTTGCTGTCTAAGAAGTATTTATTAGGTTTATTAATTATAAATTTATATACTATGTAATAATTATGTGCTCTCAATTAATTAATATGATTTTTTTTATTTGTTATACTTAAATTATTTTTTAAAGTGTATTTATATTATTTTAATTTCCCTCCTAAAAATTAAGAGTACATTTTTATTTTTAATTAAATATGTATAAATTTTTCTCCAAAAGTATCTACTAAAACTATTAGTGCCAAATTAGAAGAGACCCTTCATATTTTTTTTTTCTTCCATCTATTCTTGACATTCTCTTATATATAAACACAAGAAAACCAAACATGCAATGTAATACATAATTTTCACAATTTTCTATTTCATTATATTTTCTTAATTTATCAACGCACTCACTCTCACTTTCACTCTCATTTTCACTCTATTTCTCCAATCTGCAATCAACTTATATGTAAATAAAGCAAATCAAAGATGCCCTAGATTACTATTTGAAAGGTAATGATTCTTATCATTTTTACTTATTAAGAAACATAGTTTTTTTTATTACTTTTTAACTTATTATTTATACTCTCTAATTTTATTTATGCATCTACCCTTTCTCTATTATATGCTTTGTTTAATGGAACCATGATTTCTGGTAAATAATAATTTTCATATTTTCAAAAAATTCTATGACTTTAATTTTAATTATGAAGTTGTACGTGTATGCTATATTTTTGAATTTTTGTTTATAATTTTTTTTTAACTTGTCATGTTTTTTATTGTAACCAAAGAGAACAACAATGAAGACAGTAATAAAGCTTCCGAACATTTGGTTAATTTTGATTTGAATGCATTACCCGATGAAATAATACCTCAAGAATTAGAGAAGATTGTGGATGATTATTCAAAAAATATCTCAGAGAACAATGAAGAGGAAAAAGGATCAAATCAAAATTAAGACGTTGAAGAAAATAATACTCCAACTCAAGAAGATGATTTCACACCTTTTGTTGGTCAAAGTTTTCTAAGTGAAGAGGAAGCATTTGTTTTCTACAAAAGATATGCAAGTCAGAAAGGATTTTCGATTCAAAAAGGAAGATTTGTCATAATTAATGGTATGATTAATAGACGTGATTTTTCTGTCATCGTGAAGGTAAAACAACGAAGGTTATTGACCTAACAAAAGTGCAGAGAAAGAGAGAATCGTGTAGATGTGAATGCAAGGCTCATCTACGAATTTCTCTACAGAAGTGTAGTGACATATTTCCAAGTGAATGGCAGGTTACTAAATTCATTTCAGAGCATAATCACCCTTTATTAGCACCATTAGAGGTTCGTTTTTTACTTGTTAATCAAATTATTTCTCAAGAAGATCAGAAGCGTATTGTCTTACTTAAAGAAGCAGGTCTTTCAATTAGACAAATAACACGGGTGTTGGAACTTGAGAAAAATGTTAAACATGGTCATCTTTCATTTTTGAAAAAGGATGTAAGCAATCTTTTTGGAAAAACAAAGAAACAAGTTGCAGAGAATGATGTAATGAATAACTCTGTGAAGAAGCTAAAAGGTGTAACTCTAACTTTCAATATGCGTACACCATGGATGCAGAAAAGAAACTAGAGCATCTTTTTTGGTCACCTTCTCATTGTTTTGATTGGTACAAAAAATATGGTGATGTCGTTGTATTGGATACCACATATAAGATAAATGCCTATGAAATGCCAGTTGGTATTTTTGTTGGAATCAATAACCATGGAAAGAGTATACTCTTTGAATGTGTGTTTCTGCGCAACGAGACAATGACAACATTTTCTTGGCTAATGAAGGTACTATTTTATTTTTTATTTATAATTATACTAAGTATCTTTTCATTTTTAATAATTTTGTTGCAAATAAATCTAATTATTCTATTGTTGTTGTATTTTTAGACCTTTGAGTTATTAATGAAAAAACCACCCAAGAGTATATTGACCGATCAAGATCCATGGATGACTGAAGCAATCTCAAAAGAATTTCCATCTACTAAGCATAGCTTTTGTATATGGCACATTACATCTAAATTTAGTGGTTGATTCAATGCTTTGCTTCGTGAAAAATATTCAAAATGGTGTGCATATTTTTTTGAGCTGTATAAATTAGAAGCAATTGAAGAATTTGAACAGCAATGGCATGAGATTATACTGAAGTATAACCTGCAATTGCAAGGTAATAAGCACATAAAATGATTATATCAAATTCGATAACACTGGGCTCTTGCGTATCTTCATGACCATTTTTTTGGAGGGATGACAACTACCGGAAGATCAGAGAGTATAAATGCATTTGTGAAAAGATTTGTTAGCTCTTATGCAAGTTTGAGTGATCTTTTTAAACATGTGAGTTATTTATAAAGTTATTATTATTAATATGTTTTTTATATTGTAATATTTGTTATTAATTAATTTTCAAATTAATTTAGCCGTGCAAGATATTAAGAATACAGAGGAGCATGATGTGATGCTGCAAAAATATAAAGGATTTACTTTAAATATTATGTCACCTTTGCAAGATCAACCTCAACGTGTGCTAACAAGATTTGCTTTTCATGAATTCCAAGAAGAATTTGAGAGATGTACTCAATACTCGGTAAAGCAAGATAATGATAATGTTTTCACAGTAAAACATTATAAAAATCAGAATAAAAAGCATAAAGTTAGTTGGGATGAAAATGATGCTAGTTGTACCTGCAAGCACTTTGAATTTTGGGGAATACTTTGTCGTCACATACTAAGTATGTTTATGCATAAAGATTGTTATGAAATTCCTCTCCAATACTTCCCATGTCGTTGGCAATATCAAGCATCTCAGAATATTGGTGTTCAAGAGTTTGAAGAACAAATTTTCACTCAACAAGGTCAAGAGGAAATCATATGTAGTGTTGAAGAATTTGTTCATTGTCCTCCCATTTCTAAGACAAAGGATGTCCTAGTAAAAAGAAGAACAGAGGAGGTACAGAATTATCAAAACGTAAGAATGCTTGTAGGTTATGTGGAGCTTTAGGACATAATATAACCACTTGTTCTGGAAAGAAAATATCAATTCACATTTTTCAACCAAAAAGAAAAAGAAAATCACTTCTGAAGATATCGGTTTAAATCCAATACTCTATTTGAAAGATTAGGTAATATTTCTAATTAGGGTAAAGTATACTTTTTGTCCCTAAGGTTTCACAAAAGCTTCAAAATTACCGTTAACGTTTAATTTGGTTCAATTTTATCCCTAATATTTAAAATAAGTTTCAATTTTACTCCTACTGTTTATTTTCTAACGGTCAACTGTTAAGTCAAAATTATTTTACCAATTTTACCCTTATTTATATATTAAAAAAAACAAACTTCCACCTTCTCCTTCTTCTTCTTCCTCAAAACCACCACCGCCATACTCCCCTGCAGCCACTACCGCCCACAATTCACCATCATCAGTATCTTTACCATTGTATGAGCAAACCATCGTCACTATCTTCACCATCATCTTCTCTCTCTACGATTCATTTCTCAATTTCCCATTTTCTTTTGTGCTTTTTCGGATCGGATTCATAAGATAAGAATGGCGACATCGTGGCGGCTACGAGACCTGCATTCCGAAGCGGCGAACAAGATATGCGGTGGCTACTCTTAGAAGAAATCGCAGTGAGCCTATGTCTCCTACGGCGTCTTCATGTGTCTCGAATGCTCCAACAAGCACTGTGGTTTCGGCGTCCACATCTCGTTCGTCAGATCTGTCACCATGAACTCGTGGTCCAAAAATCCAGATCGACCAGCGATACTCAAAATTTCATCTTCTCTCTTTATCAATCTCTCTTTATGTGTCCGTTTATGTTGTTGTTGTTAAATTGGGTTAGGTGTGGGAGAGGTGGGATTTGGTAAGGAATGAAATGTTGAGGATTTTGGTGGAGTGACTTTAGGTAAGTGGCTTTGGGTTGGTGTGAGGTGGGATGGTGGTTGGATTATGGCTATTGTGGGTTTGGATCTTATGGTGAGGTTTGTGGGTGATAAACTAGTAATGGTTGCAGGAGAGTATGGTGGTGGTGGTTTTGAGGAAAAAGAAAGATGGGATGGTGGAAGGTTTTTTTTTTAATAAATAAGGGTAAAATTGGTAAAATAATTTTGACTTAACAGTTGACTGTTAGAAAATTAACACTAGGAGTAAAATTAAAACTTATTATAAACGTTGAGGATAAAATTGAATCAAATTAAACGTTAAGGGTAATTTTGAAACTTTTATGAGACGTTAGGGACAAAAAATATATTTTACTCTTCTAATTATTATTATTTTATTTTTTCTTTTAATTAAATTGAATTTAGATCTAATTTTATTTGTTATTATTATGTTGCAGTGATATGGTACTTGATTTCTTCACTGAGATGACTACGTATCAAATATTATTATAAGATTGAAGAGTGAAGACAACTATTTGTATTTTGGTTGATTATTATTTTGGTACTTTATTATATTATAATAGATGACTAATTTTATGTTTTATTTCTATTATGTTAAGGATTTTTTTCACTAATGATAATTTAGTAATTTTATATTTTATGTTTAATTTAATATTTTTATGTGTAAGAGAATATCAAAAATAGATAGGAAAAAAGAATATGAAGGGTCTCTTCTAATTTGGCGCTAATAGTTTTAGTAGATATTTTGGAGGGAAATTTATACATATTTAGTCAAAAATAAAAATGTACTCTTAATTTTTAGAAGGGAAATTGAAATAATATAACTACACTTTAAAGAGTAATTTAGGTATAACAAATGAAAAATAGTCATATTAATTAATTGGGATCATATAGTTTTTAAATAGCATATAAATTTATAATTAATAGACCTAATAAATACTTTTTAACTAGTGTCCTTAAGACACAGGATAGCAAAACCATTACTTTATTTATTATTCCCATAATTTAGGAAGGGAAACTCATTTTTATCCCATAGAGTATAGAACTTTTAAAACTCTACATTTAATTATAAGCACTTATTCAACTATTTTTTTAAAAAGAAAGTTATATATTTCTTTTAAACAACGAATTAGATAAAGTAAGGAATATTGCTTCTTAAATAAAAATAACTTGTAATTGAAGATAATACATAAAATAATAAATTGTTAGAGTAGTATTTACTGATAACTTTTTAAATTTATAATAATAATAATAATAATAATAATAATAATAATAATAATAATAATAATAATAATAATAATAATAATAATAATACCACTATTATTTGTAGTGCATACAATTAGAATTCCTTATTTTTATTAATGGGACAAACCCTATTTTCTCTTTTCCAAAATCCATGCACAAAGTATATCCACATTATGAGGCTTCCTTGCAATCTTACCATAAATGTTTTGTATTTAGTCTTTTGTGATCATGTACTTCTTTTGGTGAACAACTTTTTGTGATGTATATATGTGTAGTCACTATAACTTTTTTTTTTGACTAGTCACTAATATTAAAAAGCTGCCCATATATTTAGATGTAGAAATTAGAAAAAGATTTAAAAAATCCAAGAAATGACAAAATAAAAACTTCTATATGACTCCAGAAAAAAATGTTTTGTAAACACATAAATATCATCTTATGATTAAGACAAAAAAAAACTTATGATTAGTAGATTTGTTATTCTTACATTAATTTTTTAGTAGTAACATTTAAATATTACTTAAAATTTTAGAAGATCCATATAGTATTTTTAACTAGAGATATAAATTTTCTTAGAATATAAAATAGTTAAAAGTTTGAATTTATTTATAATATATTTATTAAAAATATAAAGATGAAAAAGTTAAATAGTTACCGTTTTCACCTTTTTGCAGTAACAAATAAAAGATAATGCGGTATAGTTGTTACTGATTCTTGAATAAAAAAAATTTATAAATCAGTGAAGCTACTATTTTAATATACTTTAATAATTTGTATAACTTTCATACAAAAATTTGATCCTATTATTTTCTCGATAATACTAGATGTACCATTGTACATACCTGTACACACTATTTAGTAACACAGAAAAATGTAAACATCAGTATAGAAATACAAATTTTTCTGTACTAATATTTATATTTTTTTGTATTGTTAAATGGTGTGTATATATGTATTCATTGATACACATAGATTTATTGTTATTTTATAGCCAGTTCAGTAATAAGAAAAGAAAAAAAAGAAAAGAATTAAAGAAATGATATTATTCCATATAAAAATGGCGCTGACCGCTGATAGTGTACACAATTTTTTTTTTTTTTTGTCTAATTTTATTTTGGATTCAAATACACACAACTAAATTCATTTTTGGTATGAAGAGTTTTTAATTCAATAATGTACGGCCCAAATTAAATTTTGTGGGGGTTAATTCGAATGTTACCCAGCCCAAATTTAATATCCACAGTTCCACGCTACTAGAGGGTTCAATACAAAAAAAGTTACTAGTGGGTTGGTCAAGTAAAATAATAGTTACCTGTCCAAAAAAAAGGGTAAGATATTTAGTTATCACTTTCAACGTGTTTGGCAGGGATGAAATACAATTTATATAGTTAGACTAGGTTATTTAGTTCAAGTTTAAAAAAAAAAAAATAGCACCTGTTAGCTATGAGAAAGTTTTGGTAATCAATATTAGGAAGATAATAGGAAGTTAATATTATTTTTTTTTTACCATCCATTATTTCTCTAATTACACTAATTGACTTCTTATTACTCTCCTAACATTGATTATGTAGCATTATTCGTTAATTATGAGAAAGTTTTGATAACCAATATTACATACCATTTTTTTTTTATCCTAGCTATATACTCATTTAATAATTAGAAACATAATTAGTACCAAAAAAAAAAAATAGAAACATTGTGATGATAAATTTTTGGACTTCTTTCATTTATTTTTTAATTGATTAACATGCCTAACCTAATAAGAGGTAGGAACTAGGAAGGCGTATGCCAAACTTACATAAATTTTTTCCATAAAGATAAGGATTCAAAATAAAGGTGAAAGCTACCTTTTACACTGTAAAAAAAAATAAATAAATAAATAAAGGTGAAAGCAGTATTTTATCTATATATTATTTTCACATTTTTATATTTACAAAATGATATTTTTCTTTAAGAGCAATGCTATGTGTACACCAAAATCAACCACTAAATCAGACACTATGTGTATAATATGTATTGAAATATTAAATACATATTAAAAATAAGTTAATCTACACATGTATTTTGTATTTCAATGTGTATTATACACTAGTGGCTGATTTGGTAGCTGATTTTAGTGTGCAAATAGAATTATTCTTTCTCTAAATCATCTAAAAAATAATGACTGAAAACCGAAAAATAGTTTAATATATAATTAAATTATTTAACACTCATATTATTTAACAAAAAATTAATTTTAATACACTATTTAATATAATAAAAAAATTACTTTTATTATTATAAAACATCTCTAAAAAAAATAGCTCGAAAAAAATGTTCTGCAATAAGCTCGCCCAAACACACGAAAAATCCAATTGGATAATAGAGAACGTTACCGCCTTCTTCACTTCACTTAACACTTTCTTCATTCACTCTCTCTCTCTCATCCGCCAAATGATTTCGTTAACCGCCGCGAGATTCCCCAATCTACCAACATTCTTCATTCTCTCTCCTTCGCTTCCTCCTCTTCCTTCCTCTTCGCCATTCATCCTCGCCGGAGAACGCCGAATATCATCGCCGCCGATGAAAACAGCAGCCTCCGCCGCCGCCGGAATGGGAGGAGGAGGAGTGAGGTTCGACGGTCCGGTTCCAGTATCCGGCGAAGTCGAAGAGAACGCCGTCGTTTTCGAACACTGCGTTACGCAGACTCTTCCTCCTGCGTTGACGTTGGAGGAAGGCCTTCGGAAAATCAAGGACGCCGTTCAGATGCTGAAGCTTTCGCCGCCTCGTAGCTCCACCGGATTCCTTAGGTTTCAGGTATCAAATTTGTTCGTTTCAGTGTTAGAACGAAAAAATGCGAGAAAGCGTGAGTAATGAGACAGTCACAGAGAATTTAACGGCTACTGAAACTAACTAACTGAATAACTAACTAACTAACTGGATTAATAGAACTAACTACAGTTGTCACTAAATAAGTAACAGCACGTGACAGCAATAACTAACTATGAAGCTGTGCTAGCTTATGCAGCTTCGGAGGAAGCTTTGACACTGAGTTACAACTAGCAATGGTGGAGTTATAAGTGTTCTTATTTTTGTTTCAATTTTAGATTTTGTTATTTATATTATGGCTTCAAATATAATTTGTGTTTTGAATGGATTATTCAGGTATGTTTACTTGTTTTTGTGGAATTAGTTAAAAGTCTGTCTCAAATTATTGTTCATATGTGTTGATTCACATTCTTCCTGCTTTTCAAAAGCCTAAATGGCTAATAATGAAATTGAAGTTATTAGTTTATTGTAAGGTTATCTACAGTTCTACACCAGCTGAAAGTTTGGGAAATGGTGTTTATGGTGGAATGTTGAAATGATGCAAACCTGAACTATCGCTATGTGGATGTCATTTTCTTTTCCAGGTTGCTGTTCCTCCAAGTCCTAAGGCATTGAGTTGGTTTTGTAGTCAACCGGAACTGTTGGGAGTGTATCCTCTTATGTACCTGTCTAAGAATGTAGATAATCCAACGTTGAAATCGCTATATGTGAATGGAAGCCGTGGTGTCTTTGGCATTGGCTCTGCTGTTTCTTTTTCAAGTTCGTCCCGCGGGAAGCCTAGTTTGATCAAAAGGTTGGTTCAACCTGGTCTTCGTTCCTTTTATTTCTAGAAAATTATTACTAGTTGCATGAAAACATCATACAGGACTGATCCAATCTTTGGTTAAAAGCTGGCCTTTCAAAGGACTGGCTCTTGGGTGATGGAGTCATGTTTGAGAGGCTGTATTAACTTGCCACTAAAAAATATGCTTGCTGATTTAAATATGAGAAAGAATTGACTGTTTGTTCTTACAATGTTCTTATAATTTGTATGCAGGTATATCTCTTCTGATTCAACACATATAGTGGCCTATGGTTTTATGGATATTAATTTTGATAGTGATTCGATTTCCATGAATATTGAGGATGGTTCTTTTTATTTTTTCATTCCTGAGGTAAAGTTATTGTTGAAAACAATCTCACTGTCTGTATTTTTTTAGAATAATTCTTTATCATACATTCTTATCATCTCACTAATTTAATATTGCTTAAACTGTAATGTCATCATAACAGATTGAGTTAGATGAGTTGGAGAGCATTTCCATTTTGACGGTGACACTAGCATGGGATGAATTTTCCCTCTCCACTTTTGAGGAAGCCCTGCATTCACTTGAAAATTCTCTAAACCAGGTGCCTAGCATGTCTTTAATATGTTTTCAGGACTTTTTATTAGTCTGCTTCCTTCAGTATTTATCCTTGATGTCATGCTTCATTTTGTGCAGATTATATGTTATACTTGGTCTGGTAGTGACACATTGAAACTAAAAAGCGTAAGATCTGGCCTCAGAAAACTGAATTTGGTAGAAGATAGAGCTATTGCAAGGGTATAAGTTCATTTCCTTCCTAATATGTAAGTCTTGTAACAAATAACAAATAGTTGTTTCTCCCATAATTGTGAATATTTGTTTGTCATTTTCTCATAAGATATTTGTCTTTTGGTGTTTCCCTTCTTTTTCCATGGATCTTGTTTCTAATGTAGATAAACTGTTTTCCTCTTGTAATTTTTTTTCTTTACTTTGGTTTATTTAAATATTGATTATACCTGCATGACAGTGAATGTTAGTATCTTAAGACAGTATACACATATAGTAAGTATCTCATGAGAATGTCAGTTATTTTGCATTCACTATCTCAGTGGATGCTTAGTGTAAAAAAATTCTTTTTGTATTTTGAAGTAAGTTGAAAGTTGTTGAAGTATATTATTCCAGTATTTTCCTTTATTTACTGCTTTTCTATATGTTTTTAAATATTAGTACATATTACTATTAGCATAATGCTTTCGTTCCAAATATATATGTTATGATCTTTCTGGGTCATTTAAAGCTTGCTTCGAGTCTCTGATAGGTGTGTGTTTTGAGTGTTGACTGTTATTGTATGCTTTCCTACATGAGCTTCTAGGTCTACATGAACACTATCACACCCAGAGGAAGAGAAAGCGTGGTTGACATCTTGGAACTGGTATCCTATATTTTCCTTGTTCCTGCTTTTACTAGTATTAACTTCACATTTTTGTGTGTATTTATATTCTATTATGCTTCTGCATTCCATTGCATATGATCATTTTTCAATGTCTTCCTCCACTTATATTGTAGAAAGAGTCTCCATCTTCCAGTCAATTCTGCGTCAGGCTTTCAGCAACCCATGCTTTTTCAAATAACATGGTATGTATTGTTTTGTCTGTATATACAGAAAAGCACACATTAAGTATTCATGTTATCAATTGGTTATTATAATGCTGGAAACGTTACTGAAGCTTTTTCATTTTATGTCTACTGTCTCTAACTATCAGTTGGATCAATCCAATGAATTATCATCCTCACTAATTGAATGTGCCAATATCAATGCCGTATGGGCAACATTAATTGTTGAAGAATGTTCAAGGCTGGGTTTAACGGTGAGGTGATCTGATAGATTATTATAATTCTTCTCTCCATTAATAGATTCAAGCTTGTGATACTTTTTCTTCCCCCCCC